>OZ009941.1:11115867-11280295 GCA_963932045.1 Caenorhabditis sinica | reverse complement strand
GAAAATCAACTGGAGAACGTTGAATATAGCGGGAAAAGTGGGTTCATTTCTAGATGGTTCCTGCAACATTGAACTAGTTCCAATCGGTAAATCGTCGTGTAGGCATGAAAATATTAGACTTCATGGAGGAAAAACCCCAATATACTCAAATATGTCTTTTCTCACCTAATCTCCCGTTTCCCGGAATCCACGGTGAGGCCTTTGAAAAACCGGGAATGAGCGACGTCGATTCCAGAATCCCGCAACAGTAGGAATTCATAATTCTTGGATATTTGTCAATCTCACATGACCTAAAATCTGTCTATGGAGAGACATTTGAGGGTATCCGTCATTTTTCATTTCACCCCTACATCTCAAACTTCCAAAAATCAACGGAAGGCCTTTGAAAATCGGGGATAAATCGACGTCGATTCCAGAATTCCGCGGCGGGAATAATTGCTTAATTTGTGATTTTTAACATTCTCACATGTGAGCACGACTATTCATGGAAAAAACTCAGAGGGGTATTTTCAATTTTTGCTCTCGCCCGAATCCTCGAAATTCTCACTAGTAACGGGAGGCCTTTGAAAATTTGAAGAAACCAAGTTCAGTTCCGAAAAATTGCAAGTGTATTTTTGGCTCCAAACCATGACAACTTCATCACAGCAGTACAAATATTGTTTCCAACGGATGATGTGTGGTTCTTGATGTCATGTGTCAAAAGTGGTCCCCCAGGTCATCGGAAGAAAGTCGATTTTTCAAAAATTATCCACCAAAATCACTAAAATCGCCGCAATTTTGCTCCCAGACAAGATACAGCAAATCTAAGCATAGATTCGGAATCCTCATGAAATTTCGCATCTTTTGAGCCTAAAATCATGGTATTTGGACAACATTGACGTTTCTTAGAAAAGGCCGAAGACGCGCCGAAAAAGAGCTCACTTTTGAGAGGGGAAAATGACATATTTCAGATGGTTTTTGATCATTTGAACGTGTTCCACTTATCGACTCGTGATCTAGATATGGGAATGAACAACTTTGTGGAATAAAACCTAAAACATACAGCAATAGGGTCATACCTCATTGATGTCCAAAATTCCGAAAATCAACTGGAGAACGTTGAATATAGCGGGAAAAGTGGGTTCATTTCTAGATGGTTCCTGCAACATTGAACTAGTTCCAATCGGTAAATCGTCGTGTAGGCATGAAAATATTAGACTTCATGGAGGAAAAACCCCAATATACTCAAATATGTCTTTTCTCACCTAATCTCCCGTTTCCCGGAATCCACGGTGAGGCCTTTGAAAAACCGGGAATGAGCGACGTCGATTCCAGAATCCCGCAACAGTAGGAATTCATAATTCTTGGATATTTGTCAATCTCACATGACCTAAAATCTGTCTATGGAGAGACATTTGAGGGTATCCGTCATTTTTCATTTCACCCCTACATCTCAAACTTCCAAAAATCAACGGAAGGCCTTTGAAAATCGGGGATAAATCGACGTCGATTCCAGAATTCCGCGGCGGGAATAATTGCTTAATTTGTGATTTTTAACATTCTCACATGTGAGCACGACTATTCATGGAAAAAACTCAGAGGGGTATTTTCAATTTTTGCTCTCGCCCGAATCCTCGAAATTCTCACTAGTAACGGGAGGCCTTTGAAAATTTGAAGAAACCAAGTTCAGTTCCGAAAAATTGCAAGTGTATTTTTGGCTCCAAACCATGACAACTTCATCACAGCAGTACAAATATTGTTTCCAACGGATGATGTGTGGTTCTTGATGTCATGTGTCAAAAGTGGTCCCCCAGGTCATCGGAAGAAAGTCGATTTTTCAAAAATTATCCACCAAAATCACTAAAATCGCCGCAATTTTGCTCCCAGACAAGATACAGCAAATCTAAGCATAGATTCGGAATCCTCATGAAATTTCGCATCTTTTGAGCCTAAAATCATGGTATTTGGACAACATTGACGTTTCTTAGAAAAGGCCGAAGACGCGCCGAAAAAGAGCTCACTTTTGAGAGGGGAAAATGACATATTTCAGATGGTTTTTGATCATTTGAACGTGTTCCACTTATCGACTCGTGATCTAGATATGGGAATGAACAACTTTGTGGAATAAAACCTAAAACATACAGCAATAGGGTCATACCTCATTGATGTCCAAAATTCCGAAAATCAACTGGAGAACGTTGAATATAGCGGGAAAAGTGGGTTCATTTCTAGATGGTTCCTGCAACATTGAACTAGTTCCAATCGGTAAATCGTCGTGTAGGCATGAAAATATTAGACTTCATGGAGGAAAAACCCCAATATACTCAAATATGTCTTTTCTCACCTAATCTCCCGTTTCCCGGAATCCACGGTGAGGCCTTTGAAAAACCGGGAATGAGCGACGTCGATTCCAGAATCCCGCAACAGTAGGAATTCATAATTCTTGGATATTTGTCAATCTCACATGACCTAAAATCTGTCTATGGAGAGACATTTGAGGGTATCCGTCATTTTTCATTTCACCCCTACATCTCAAACTTCCAAAAATCAACGGAAGGCCTTTGAAAATCGGGGATAAATCGACGTCGATTCCAGAATTCCGCGGCGGGAATAATTGCTTAATTTGTGATTTTTAACATTCTCACATGTGAGCACGACTATTCATGGAAAAAACTCAGAGGGGTATTTTCAATTTTTGCTCTCGCCCGAATCCTCGAAATTCTCACTAGTAACGGGAGGCCTTTGAAAATTTGAAGAAACCAAGTTCAGTTCCGAAAAATTGCAAGTGTATTTTTGGCTCCAAACCATGACAACTTCATCACAGCAGTACAAATATTGTTTCCAACGGATGATGTGTGGTTCTTGATGTCATGTGTCAAAAGTGGTCCCCCAGGTCATCGGAAGAAAGTCGATTTTTCAAAAATTATCCACCAAAATCACTAAAATCGCCGCAATTTTGCTCCCAGACAAGATACAGCAAATCTAAGCATAGATTCGGAATCCTCATGAAATTTCGCATCTTTTGAGCCTAAAATCATGGTATTTGGACAACATTGACGTTTCTTAGAAAAGGCCGAAGACGCGCCGAAAAAGAGCTCACTTTTGAGAGGGGAAAATGACATATTTCAGATGGTTTTTGATCATTTGAACGTGTTCCACTTATCGACTCGTGATCTAGATATGGGAATGAACAACTTTGTGGAATAAAACCTAAAACATACAGCAATAGGGTCATACCTCATTGATGTCCAAAATTCCGAAAATCAACTGGAGAACGTTGAATATAGCGGGAAAAGTGGGTTCATTTCTAGATGGTTCCTGCAACATTGAACTAGTTCCAATCGGTAAATCGTCGTGTAGGCATGAAAATATTAGACTTCATGGAGGAAAAACCCCAATATACTCAAATATGTCTTTTCTCACCTAATCTCCCGTTTCCCGGAATCCACGGTGAGGCCTTTGAAAAACCGGGAATGAGCGACGTCGATTCCAGAATCCCGCAACAGTAGGAATTCATAATTCTTGGATATTTGTCAATCTCACATGACCTAAAATCTGTCTATGGAGAGACATTTGAGGGTATCCGTCATTTTTCATTTCACCCCTACATCTCAAACTTCCAAAAATCAACGGAAGGCCTTTGAAAATCGGGGATAAATCGACGTCGATTCCAGAATTCCGCGGCGGGAATAATTGCTTAATTTGTGATTTTTAACATTCTCACATGTGAGCACGACTATTCATGGAAAAAACTCAGAGGGGTATTTTCAATTTTTGCTCTCGCCCGAATCCTCGAAATGCTCACTAGTAACGGGAGGCCTTTGAAAATTTGAAGAAACCAAGTTCAGTTCCGAAAAATTGCAAGTGTATTTTTGGCTCCAAACCATGACAACTTCATCACAGCAGTACAAATATTGTTTCCAACGGATGATGTGTGGTTCTTGATGTCATGTGTCAAAAGTGGTCCCCCAGGTCATCGGAAGAAAGTCGATTTTTCAAAAATTATCCACCAAAATCACTAAAATCGCCGCAATTTTGCTCCCAGACAAGATACAGCAAATCTAAGCATAGATTCGGAATCCTCATGAAATTTCGCATCTTTTGAGCCTAAAATCATGGTATTTGGACAACATTGACGTTTCTTAGAAAAGGCCGAAGACGCGCCGAAAAAGAGCTCACTTTTGAGAGGGGAAAATGACATATTTCAGATGGTTTTTGATCATTTGAACGTGTTCCACTTATCGACTCGTGATCTAGATATGGGAATGAACAACTTTGTGGAATAAAACCTAAAACATACAGCAATAGGGTCATACCTCATTGATGTCCAAAATTCCGAAAATCAACTGGAGAACGTTGAATATAGCGGGAAAAGTGGGTTCATTTCTAGATGGTTCCTGCAACATTGAACTAGTTCCAATCGGTAAATCGTCGTGTAGGCATGAAAATATTAGACTTCATGGAGGAAAAACCCCAATATACTCAAATATGTCTTTTCTCACCTAATCTCCCGTTTCCCGGAATCCACGGTGAGGCCTTTGAAAAACCGGGAATGAGCGACGTCGATTCCAGAATCCCGCAACAGTAGGAATTCATAATTCTTGGATATTTGTCAATCTCACATGACCTAAAATCTGTCTATGGAGAGACATTTGAGGGTATCCGTCATTTTTCATTTCACCCCTACATCTCAAACTTCCAAAAATCAACGGAAGGCCTTTGAAAATCGGGGATAAATCGACGTCGATTCCAGAATTCCGCGGCGGGAATAATTGCTTAATTTGTGATTTTTAACATTCTCACATGTGAGCACGACTATTCATGGAAAAAACTCAGAGGGGTATTTTCAATTTTTGCTCTCGCCCGAATCCTCGAAATGCTCACTAGTAACGGGAGGCCTTTGAAAATTTGAAGAAACCAAGTTCAGTTCCGAAAAATTGCAAGTGTATTTTTGGCTCCAAACCATGACAACTTCATCACAGCAGTACAAATATTGTTTCCAACGGATGATGTGTGGTTCTTGATGTCATGTGTCAAAAGTGGTCCCCCAGGTCATCGGAAGAAAGTCGATTTTTCAAAAATTATCCACCAAAATCACTAAAATCGCCGCAATTTTGCTCCCAGACAAGATACAGCAAATCTAAGCATAGATTCGGAATCCTCATGAAATTTCGCATCTTTTGAGCCTAAAATCATGGTATTTGGACAACATTGACGTTTCTTAGAAAAGGCCGAAGACGCGCCGAAAAAGAGCTCACTTTTGAGAGGGGAAAATGACATATTTCAGATGGTTTTTGATCATTTGAACGTGTTCCACTTATCGACTCGTGATCTAGATATGGGAATGAACAACTTTGTGGAATAAAACCTAAAACATACAGCAATAGGGTCATACCTCATTGATGTCCAAAATTCCGAAAATCAACTGGAGAACGTTGAATATAGCGGGAAAAGTGGGTTCATTTCTAGATGGTTCCTGCAACATTGAACTAGTTCCAATCGGTAAATCGTCGTGTAGGCATGAAAATATTAGACTTCATGGAGGAAAAACCCCAATATACTCAAATATGTCTTTTCTCACCTAATCTCCCGTTTCCCGGAATCCACGGTGAGGCCTTTGAAAAACCGGGAATGAGCGACGTCGATTCCAGAATCCCGCAACAGTAGGAATTCATAATTCTTGGATATTTGTCAATCTCACATGACCTAAAATCTGTCTATGGAGAGACATTTGAGGGTATCCGTCATTTTTCATTTCACCCCTACATCTCAAACTTCCAAAAATCAACGGAAGGCCTTTGAAAATCGGGGATAAATCGACGTCGATTCCAGAATTCCGCGGCGGGAATAATTGCTTAATTTGTGATTTTTAACATTCTCACATGTGAGCACGACTATTCATGGAAAAAACTCAGAGGGGTATTTTCAATTTTTGCTCTCGCCCGAATCCTCGAAATTCTCACTAGTAACGGGAGGCCTTTGAAAATTTGAAGAAACCAAGTTCAGTTCCGAAAAATTGCAAGTGTATTTTTGGCTCCAAACCATGACAACTTCATCACAGCAGTACAAATATTGTTTCCAACGGATGATGTGTGGTTCTTGATGTCATGTGTCAAAAGTGGTCCCCCAGGTCATCGGAAGAAAGTCGATTTTTCAAAAATTATCCACCAAAATCACTAAAATCGCCGCAATTTTGCTCCCAGACAAGATACAGCAAATCTAAGCATAGATTCGGAATCCTCATGAAATTTCGCATCTTTTGAGCCTAAAATCATGGTATTTGGACAACATTGACGTTTCTTAGAAAAGGCCGAAGACGCGCCGAAAAAGAGCTCACTTTTGAGAGGGGAAAATGACATATTTCAGATGGTTTTTGATCATTTGAACGTGTTCCACTTATCGACTCGTGATCTAGATATGGGAATGAACAACTTTGTGGAATAAAACCTAAAACATACAGCAATAGGGTCATACCTCATTGATGTCCAAAATTCCGAAAATCAACTGGAGAACGTTGAATATAGCGGGAAAAGTGGGTTCATTTCTAGATGGTTCCTGCAACATTGAACTAGTTCCAATCGGTAAATCGTCGTGTAGGCATGAAAATATTAGACTTCATGGAGGAAAAACCCCAATATACTCAAATATGTCTTTTCTCACCTAATCTCCCGTTTCCCGGAATCCACGGTGAGGCCTTTGAAAAACCGGGAATGAGCGACGTCGATTCCAGAATCCCGCAACAGTAGGAATTCATAATTCTTGGATATTTGTCAATCTCACATGACCTAAAATCTGTCTATGGAGAGACATTTGAGGGTATCCGTCATTTTTCATTTCACCCCTACATCTCAAACTTCCAAAAATCAACGGAAGGCCTTTGAAAATCGGGGATAAATCGACGTCGATTCCAGAATTCCGCGGCGGGAATAATTGCTTAATTTGTGATTTTTAACATTCTCACATGTGAGCACGACTATTCATGGAAAAAACTCAGAGGGGTATTTTCAATTTTTGCTCTCGCCCGAATCCTCGAAATGCTCACTAGTAACGGGAGGCCTTTGAAAATTTGAAGAAACCAAGTTCAGTTCCGAAAAATTGCAAGTGTATTTTTGGCTCCAAACCATGACAACTTCATCACAGCAGTACAAATATTGTTTCCAACGGATGATGTGTGGTTCTTGATGTCATGTGTCAAAAGTGGTCCCCCAGGTCATCGGAAGAAAGTCGATTTTTCAAAAATTATCCACCAAAATCACTAAAATCGCCGCAATTTTGCTCCCAGACAAGATACAGCAAATCTAAGCATAGATTCGGAATCCTCATGAAATTTCGCATCTTTTGAGCCTAAAATCATGGTATTTGGACAACATTGACGTTTCTTAGAAAAGGCCGAAGACGCGCCGAAAAAGAGCTCACTTTTGAGAGGGGAAAATGACATATTTCAGATGGTTTTTGATCATTTGAACGTGTTCCACTTATCGACTCGTGATCTAGATATGGGAATGAACAACTTTGTGGAATAAAACCTAAAACATACAGCAATAGGGTCATACCTCATTGATGTCCAAAATTCCGAAAATCAACTGGAGAACGTTGAATATAGCGGGAAAAGTGGGTTCATTTCTAGATGGTTCCTGCAACATTGAACTAGTTCCAATCGGTAAATCGTCGTGTAGGCATGAAAATATTAGACTTCATGGAGGAAAAACCCCAATATACTCAAATATGTCTTTTCTCACCTAATCTCCCGTTTCCCGGAATCCACGGTGAGGCCTTTGAAAAACCGGGAATGAGCGACGTCGATTCCAGAATCCCGCAACAGTAGGAATTCATAATTCTTGGATATTTGTCAATCTCACATGACCTAAAATCTGTCTATGGAGAGACATTTGAGGGTATCCGTCATTTTTCATTTCACCCCTACATCTCAAACTTCCAAAAATCAACGGAAGGCCTTTGAAAATCGGGGATAAATCGACGTCGATTCCAGAATTCCGCGGCGGGAATAATTGCTTAATTTGTGATTTTTAACATTCTCACATGTGAGCACGACTATTCATGGAAAAAACTCAGAGGGGTATTTTCAATTTTTGCTCTCGCCCGAATCCTCGAAATGCTCACTAGTAACGGGAGGCCTTTGAAAATTTGAAGAAACCAAGTTCAGTTCCGAAAAATTGCAAGTGTATTTTTGGCTCCAAACCATGACAACTTCATCACAGCAGTACAAATATTGTTTCCAACGGATGATGTGTGGTTCTTGATGTCATGTGTCAAAAGTGGTCCCCCAGGTCATCGGAAGAAAGTCGATTTTTCAAAAATTATCCACCAAAATCACTAAAATCGCCGCAATTTTGCTCCCAGACAAGATACAGCAAATCTAAGCATAGATTCGGAATCCTCATGAAATTTCGCATCTTTTGAGCCTAAAATCATGGTATTTGGACAACATTGACGTTTCTTAGAAAAGGCCGAAGACGCGCCGAAAAAGAGCTCACTTTTGAGAGGGGAAAATGACATATTTCAGATGGTTTTTGATCATTTGAACGTGTTCCACTTATCGACTCGTGATCTAGATATGGGAATGAACAACTTTGTGGAATAAAACCTAAAACATACAGCAATAGGGTCATACCTCATTGATGTCCAAAATTCCGAAAATCAACTGGAGAACGTTGAATATAGCGGGAAAAGTGGGTTCATTTCTAGATGGTTCCTGCAACATTGAACTAGTTCCAATCGGTAAATCGTCGTGTAGGCATGAAAATATTAGACTTCATGGAGGAAAAACCCCAATATACTCAAATATGTCTTTTCTCACCTAATCTCCCGTTTCCCGGAATCCACGGTGAGGCCTTTGAAAAACCGGGAATGAGCGACGTCGATTCCAGAATCCCGCAACAGTAGGAATTCATAATTCTTGGATATTTGTCAATCTCACATGACCTAAAATCTGTCTATGGAGAGACATTTGAGGGTATCCGTCATTTTTCATTTCACCCCTACATCTCAAACTTCCAAAAATCAACGGAAGGCCTTTGAAAATCGGGGATAAATCGACGTCGATTCCAGAATTCCGCGGCGGGAATAATTGCTTAATTTGTGATTTTTAACATTCTCACATGTGAGCACGACTATTCATGGAAAAAACTCAGAGGGGTATTTTCAATTTTTGCTCTCGCCCGAATCCTCGAAATGCTCACTAGTAACGGGAGGCCTTTGAAAATTTGAAGAAACCAAGTTCAGTTCCGAAAAATTGCAAGTGTATTTTTGGCTCCAAACCATGACAACTTCATCACAGCAGTACAAATATTGTTTCCAACGGATGATGTGTGGTTCTTGATGTCATGTGTCAAAAGTGGTCCCCCAGGTCATCGGAAGAAAGTCGATTTTTCAAAAATTATCCACCAAAATCACTAAAATCGCCGCAATTTTGCTCCCAGACAAGATACAGCAAATCTAAGCATAGATTCGGAATCCTCATGAAATTTCGCATCTTTTGAGCCTAAAATCATGGTATTTGGACAACATTGACGTTTCTTAGAAAAGGCCGAAGACGCGCCGAAAAAGAGCTCACTTTTGAGAGGGGAAAATGACATATTTCAGATGGTTTTTGATCATTTGAACGTGTTCCACTTATCGACTCGTGATCTAGATATGGGAATGAACAACTTTGTGGAATAAAACCTAAAACATACAGCAATAGGGTCATACCTCATTGATGTCCAAAATTCCGAAAATCAACTGGAGAACGTTGAATATAGCGGGAAAAGTGGGTTCATTTCTAGATGGTTCCTGCAACATTGAACTAGTTCCAATCGGTAAATCGTCGTGTAGGCATGAAAATATTAGACTTCATGGAGGAAAAACCCCAATATACTCAAATATGTCTTTTCTCACCTAATCTCCCGTTTCCCGGAATCCACGGTGAGGCCTTTGAAAAACCGGGAATGAGCGACGTCGATTCCAGAATCCCGCAACAGTAGGAATTCATAATTCTTGGATATTTGTCAATCTCACATGACCTAAAATCTGTCTATGGAGAGACATTTGAGGGTATCCGTCATTTTTCATTTCACCCCTACATCTCAAACTTCCAAAAATCAACGGAAGGCCTTTGAAAATCGGGGATAAATCGACGTCGATTCCAGAATTCCGCGGCGGGAATAATTGCTTAATTTGTGATTTTTAACATTCTCACATGTGAGCACGACTATTCATGGAAAAAACTCAGAGGGGTATTTTCAATTTTTGCTCTCGCCCGAATCCTCGAAATTCTCACTAGTAACGGGAGGCCTTTGAAAATTTGAAGAAACCAAGTTCAGTTCCGAAAAATTGCAAGTGTATTTTTGGCTCCAAACCATGACAACTTCATCACAGCAGTACAAATATTGTTTCCAACGGATGATGTGTGGTTCTTGATGTCATGTGTCAAAAGTGGTCCCCCAGGTCATCGGAAGAAAGTCGATTTTTCAAAAATTATCCACCAAAATCACTAAAATCGCCGCAATTTTGCTCCCAGACAAGATACAGCAAATCTAAGCATAGATTCGGAATCCTCATGAAATTTCGCATCTTTTGAGCCTAAAATCATGGTATTTGGACAACATTGACGTTTCTTAGAAAAGGCCGAAGACGCGCCGAAAAAGAGCTCACTTTTGAGAGGGGAAAATGACATATTTCAGATGGTTTTTGATCATTTGAACGTGTTCCACTTATCGACTCGTGATCTAGATATGGGAATGAACAACTTTGTGGAATAAAACCTAAAACATACAGCAATAGGGTCATACCTCATTGATGTCCAAAATTCCGAAAATCAACTGGAGAACGTTGAATATAGCGGGAAAAGTGGGTTCATTTCTAGATGGTTCCTGCAACATTGAACTAGTTCCAATCGGTAAATCGTCGTGTAGGCATGAAAATATTAGACTTCATGGAGGAAAAACCCCAATATACTCAAATATGTCTTTTCTCACCTAATCTCCCGTTTCCCGGAATCCACGGTGAGGCCTTTGAAAAACCGGGAATGAGCGACGTCGATTCCAGAATCCCGCAACAGTAGGAATTCATAATTCTTGGATATTTGTCAATCTCACATGACCTAAAATCTGTCTATGGAGAGACATTTGAGGGTATCCGTCATTTTTCATTTCACCCCTACATCTCAAACTTCCAAAAATCAACGGAAGGCCTTTGAAAATCGGGGATAAATCGACGTCGATTCCAGAATTCCGCGGCGGGAATAATTGCTTAATTTGTGATTTTTAACATTCTCACATGTGAGCACGACTATTCATGGAAAAAACTCAGAGGGGTATTTTCAATTTTTGCTCTCGCCCGAATCCTCGAAATTCTCACTAGTAACGGGAGGCCTTTGAAAATTTGAAGAAACCAAGTTCAGTTCCGAAAAATTGCAAGTGTATTTTTGGCTCCAAACCATGACAACTTCATCACAGCAGTACAAATATTGTTTCCAACGGATGATGTGTGGTTCTTGATGTCATGTGTCAAAAGTGGTCCCCCAGGTCATCGGAAGAAAGTCGATTTTTCAAAAATTATCCACCAAAATCACTAAAATCGCCGCAATTTTGCTCCCAGACAAGATACAGCAAATCTAAGCATAGATTCGGAATCCTCATGAAATTTCGCATCTTTTGAGCCTAAAATCATGGTATTTGGACAACATTGACGTTTCTTAGAAAAGGCCGAAGACGCGCCGAAAAAGAGCTCACTTTTGAGAGGGGAAAATGACATATTTCAGATGGTTTTTGATCATTTGAACGTGTTCCACTTATCGACTCGTGATCTAGATATGGGAATGAACAACTTTGTGGAATAAAACCTAAAACATACAGCAATAGGGTCATACCTCATTGATGTCCAAAATTCCGAAAATCAACTGGAGAACGTTGAATATAGCGGGAAAAGTGGGTTCATTTCTAGATGGTTCCTGCAACATTGAACTAGTTCCAATCGGTAAATCGTCGTGTAGGCATGAAAATATTAGACTTCATGGAGGAAAAACCCCAATATACTCAAATATGTCTTTTCTCACCTAATCTCCCGTTTCCCGGAATCCACGGTGAGGCCTTTGAAAAACCGGGAATGAGCGACGTCGATTCCAGAATCCCGCAACAGTAGGAATTCATAATTCTTGGATATTTGTCAATCTCACATGACCTAAAATCTGTCTATGGAGAGACATTTGAGGGTATCCGTCATTTTTCATTTCACCCCTACATCTCAAACTTCCAAAAATCAACGGAAGGCCTTTGAAAATCGGGGATAAATCGACGTCGATTCCAGAATTCCGCGGCGGGAATAATTGCTTAATTTGTGATTTTTAACATTCTCACATGTGAGCACGACTATTCATGGAAAAAACTCAGAGGGGTATTTTCAATTTTTGCTCTCGCCCGAATCCTCGAAATGCTCACTAGTAACGGGAGGCCTTTGAAAATTTGAAGAAACCAAGTTCAGTTCCGAAAAATTGCAAGTGTATTTTTGGCTCCAAACCATGACAACTTCATCACAGCAGTACAAATATTGTTTCCAACGGATGATGTGTGGTTCTTGATGTCATGTGTCAAAAGTGGTCCCCCAGGTCATCGGAAGAAAGTCGATTTTTCAAAAATTATCCACCAAAATCACTAAAATCGCCGCAATTTTGCTCCCAGACAAGATACAGCAAATCTAAGCATAGATTCGGAATCCTCATGAAATTTCGCATCTTTTGAGCCTAAAATCATGGTATTTGGACAACATTGACGTTTCTTAGAAAAGGCCGAAGACGCGCCGAAAAAGAGCTCACTTTTGAGAGGGGAAAATGACATATTTCAGATGGTTTTTGATCATTTGAACGTGTTCCACTTATCGACTCGTGATCTAGATATGGGAATGAACAACTTTGTGGAATAAAACCTAAAACATACAGCAATAGGGTCATACCTCATTGATGTCCAAA
The DNA here is from genome assembly GCA_963932045.1 of Caenorhabditis sinica. Classification (NCBI taxonomy): domain Eukaryota; kingdom Metazoa; phylum Nematoda; class Chromadorea; order Rhabditida; family Rhabditidae; genus Caenorhabditis; species Caenorhabditis sinica. The sequence goes on along the minus strand of OZ009941.1, from coordinate 11,267,352 downwards.
ATTCCGAAAATCAACTGGAGAACGTTGAATATAGCGGGAAAAGTGGGTTCATTTCTAGATGGTTCCTGCAACATTGAACTAGTTCCAATCGGTAAATCGTCGTGTAGGCATGAAAATATTAGACTTCATGGAGGAAAAACCCCAATATACTCAAATATGTCTTTTCTCACCTAATCTCCCGTTTCCCGGAATCCACGGTGAGGCCTTTGAAAAACCGGGAATGAGCGACGTCGATTCCAGAATCCCGCAACAGTAGGAATTCATAATTCTTGGATATTTGTCAATCTCACATGACCTAAAATCTGTCTATGGAGAGACATTTGAGGGTATCCGTCATTTTTCATTTCACCCCTACATCTCAAACTTCCAAAAATCAACGGAAGGCCTTTGAAAATCGGGGATAAATCGACGTCGATTCCAGAATTCCGCGGCGGGAATAATTGCTTAATTTGTGATTTTTAACATTCTCACATGTGAGCACGACTATTCATGGAAAAAACTCAGAGGGGTATTTTCAATTTTTGCTCTCGCCCGAATCCTCGAAATGCTCACTAGTAACGGGAGGCCTTTGAAAATTTGAAGAAACCAAGTTCAGTTCCGAAAAATTGCAAGTGTATTTTTGGCTCCAAACCATGACAACTTCATCACAGCAGTACAAATATTGTTTCCAACGGATGATGTGTGGTTCTTGATGTCATGTGTCAAAAGTGGTCCCCCAGGTCATCGGAAGAAAGTCGATTTTTCAAAAATTATCCACCAAAATCACTAAAATCGCCGCAATTTTGCTCCCAGACAAGATACAGCAAATCTAAGCATAGATTCGGAATCCTCATGAAATTTCGCATCTTTTGAGCCTAAAATCATGGTATTTGGACAACATTGACGTTTCTTAGAAAAGGCCGAAGACGCGCCGAAAAAGAGCTCACTTTTGAGAGGGGAAAATGACATATTTCAGATGGTTTTTGATCATTTGAACGTGTTCCACTTATCGACTCGTGATCTAGATATGGGAATGAACAACTTTGTGGAATAAAACCTAAAACATACAGCAATAGGGTCATACCTCATTGATGTCCAAAATTCCGAAAATCAACTGGAGAACGTTGAATATAGCGGGAAAAGTGGGTTCATTTCTAGATGGTTCCTGCAACATTGAACTAGTTCCAATCGGTAAATCGTCGTGTAGGCATGAAAATATTAGACTTCATGGAGGAAAAACCCCAATATACTCAAATATGTCTTTTCTCACCTAATCTCCCGTTTCCCGGAATCCACGGTGAGGCCTTTGAAAAACCGGGAATGAGCGACGTCGATTCCAGAATCCCGCAACAGTAGGAATTCATAATTCTTGGATATTTGTCAATCTCACATGACCTAAAATCTGTCTATGGAGAGACATTTGAGGGTATCCGTCATTTTTCATTTCACCCCTACATCTCAAACTTCCAAAAATCAACGGAAGGCCTTTGAAAATCGGGGATAAATCGACGTCGATTCCAGAATTCCGCGGCGGGAATAATTGCTTAATTTGTGATTTTTAACATTCTCACATGTGAGCACGACTATTCATGGAAAAAACTCAGAGGGGTATTTTCAATTTTTGCTCTCGCCCGAATCCTCGAAATTCTCACTAGTAACGGGAGGCCTTTGAAAATTTGAAGAAACCAAGTTCAACTCCGAAAAATTGCAAGTGTATTTTTGGCTCCAAACCATGACAACTTCATCACAGCAGTACAAATATTGTTTCCAACGGATGATGTGTGGTTCTTGATGTCATGTGTCAAAAGTGGTCCCCCAGGTCATCGGAAGAAAGTCGATTTTTCAAAAATTATCCACCAAAATCACTAAAATCGCCGCAATTTTGCTCCCAGACAAGATACAGCAAATCTAAGCATAGATTCGGAATCCTCATGAAATTTCGCATCTTTTGAGCCTAAAATCATGGTATTTGGACAACATTGACGTTTCTTAGAAAAGGCCGAAGACGCGCCGAAAAAGAGCTCACTTTTGAGAGGGGAAAATGACATATTTCAGATGGTTTTTGATCATTTGAACGTGTTCCACTTATCGACTCGTGATCTAGATATGGGAATGAACAACTTTGTGGAATAAAACCTAAAACATACAGCAATAGGGTCATACCTCATTGATGTCCAAAATTCCGAAAATCAACTGGAGAACGTTGAATATAGCGGGAAAAGTGGGTTCATTTCTAGATGGTTCCTGCAACATTGAACTAGTTCCAATCGGTAAATCGTCGTGTAGGCATGAAAATATTAGACTTCATGGAGGAAAAACCCCAATATACTCAAATATGTCTTTTCTCACCTAATCTCCCGTTTCCCGGAATCCACGGTGAGGCCTTTGAAAAACCGGGAATGAGCGACGTCGATTCCAGAATCCCGCAACAGTAGGAATTCATAATTCTTGGATATTTGTCAATCTCACATGACCTAAAATCTGTCTATGGAGAGACATTTGAGGGTATCCGTCATTTTTCATTTCACCCCTACATCTCAAACTTCCAAAAATCAACGGAAGGCCTTTGAAAATCGGGGATAAATCGACGTCGATTCCAGAATTCCGCGGCGGGAATAATTGCTTAATTTGTGATTTTTAACATTCTCACATGTGAGCACGACTATTCATGGAAAAAACTCAGAGGGGTATTTTCAATTTTTGCTCTCGCCCGAATCCTCGAAATTCTCACTAGTAACGGGAGGCCTTTGAAAATTTGAAGAAACCAAGTTCAACTCCGAAAAATTGCAAGTGTATTTTTGGCTCCAAACCATGACAACTTCATCACAGCAGTACAAATATTGTTTCCAACGGATGATGTGTGGTTCTTGATGTCATGTGTCAAAAGTGGTCCCCCAGGTCATCGGAAGAAAGTCGATTTTTCAAAAATTATCCACCAAAATCACTAAAATCGCCGCAATTTTGCTCCCAGACAAGATACAGCAAATCTAAGCATAGATTCGGAATCCTCATGAAATTTCGCATCTTTTGAGCCTAAAATCATGGTATTTGGACAACATTGACGTTTCTTAGAAAAGGCCGAAGACGCGCCGAAAAAGAGCTCACTTTTGAGAGGGGAAAATGACATATTTCAGATGGTTTTTGATCATTTGAACGTGTTCCACTTATCGACTCGTGATCTAGATATGGGAATGAACAACTTTGTGGAATAAAACCTAAAACATACAGCAATAGGGTCATACCTCATTGATGTCCAAAATTCCGAAAATCAACTGGAGAACGTTGAATATAGCGGGAAAAGTGGGTTCATTTCTAGATGGTTCCTGCAACATTGAACTAGTTCCAATCGGTAAATCGTCGTGTAGGCATGAAAATATTAGACTTCATGGAGGAAAAACCCCAATATACTCAAATATGTCTTTTCTCACCTAATCTCCCGTTTCCCGGAATCCACGGTGAGGCCTTTGAAAAACCGGGAATGAGCGACGTCGATTCCAGAATCCCGCAACAGTAGGAATTCATAATTCTTGGATATTTGTCAATCTCACATGACCTAAAATCTGTCTATGGAGAGACATTTGAGGGTATCCGTCATTTTTCATTTCACCCCTACATCTCAAACTTCCAAAAATCAACGGAAGGCCTTTGAAAATCGGGGATAAATCGACGTCGATTCCAGAATTCCGCGGCGGGAATAATTGCTTAATTTGTGATTTTTAACATTCTCACATGTGAGCACGACTATTCATGGAAAAAACTCAGAGGGGTATTTTCAATTTTTGCTCTCGCCCGAATCCTCGAAATGCTCACTAGTAACGGGAGGCCTTTGAAAATTTGAAGAAACCAAGTTCAGTTCCGAAAAATTGCAAGTGTATTTTTGGCTCCAAACCATGACAACTTCATCACAGCAGTACAAATATTGTTTCCAACGGATGATGTGTGGTTCTTGATGTCATGTGTCAAAAGTGGTCCCCCAGGTCATCGGAAGAAAGTCGATTTTTCAAAAATTATCCACCAAAATCACTAAAATCGCCGCAATTTTGCTCCCAGACAAGATACAGCAAATCTAAGCATAGATTCGGAATCCTCATGAAATTTCGCATCTTTTGAGCCTAAAATCATGGTATTTGGACAACATTGACGTTTCTTAGAAAAGGCCGAAGACGCGCCGAAAAAGAGCTCACTTTTGAGAGGGGAAAATGACATATTTCAGATGGTTTTTGATCATTTGAACGTGTTCCACTTATCGACTCGTGATCTAGATATGGGAATGAACAACTTTGTGGAATAAAACCTAAAACATACAGCAATAGGGTCATACCTCATTGATGTCCAAAATTCCGAAAATCAACTGGAGAACGTTGAATATAGCGGGAAAAGTGGGTTCATTTCTAGATGGTTCCTGCAACATTGAACTAGTTCCAATCGGTAAATCGTCGTGTAGGCATGAAAATATTAGACTTCATGGAGGAAAAACCCCAATATACTCAAATATGTCTTTTCTCACCTAATCTCCCGTTTCCCGGAATCCACGGTGAGGCCTTTGAAAAACCGGGAATGAGCGACGTCGATTCCAGAATCCCGCAACAGTAGGAATTCATAATTCTTGGATATTTGTCAATCTCACATGACCTAAAATCTGTCTATGGAGAGACATTTGAGGGTATCCGTCATTTTTCATTTCACCCCTACATCTCAAACTTCCAAAAATCAACGGAAGGCCTTTGAAAATCGGGGATAAATCGACGTCGATTCCAGAATTCCGCGGCGGGAATAATTGCTTAATTTGTGATTTTTAACATTCTCACATGTGAGCACGACTATTCATGGAAAAAACTCAGAGGGGTATTTTCAATTTTTGCTCTCGCCCGAATCCTCGAAATTCTCACTAGTAACGGGAGGCCTTTGAAAATTTGAAGAAACCAAGTTCAGTTCCGAAAAATTGCAAGTGTATTTTTGGCTCCAAACCATGACAACTTCATCACAGCAGTACAAATATTGTTTCCAACGGATGATGTGTGGTTCTTGATGTCATGTGTCAAAAGTGGTCCCCCAGGTCATCGGAAGAAAGTCGATTTTTCAAAAATTATCCACCAAAATCACTAAAATCGCCGCAATTTTGCTCCCAGACAAGATACAGCAAATCTAAGCATAGATTCGGAATCCTCATGAAATTTCGCATCTTTTGAGCCTAAAATCATGGTATTTGGACAACATTGACGTTTCTTAGAAAAGGCCGAAGACGCGCCGAAAAAGAGCTCACTTTTGAGAGGGGAAAATGACATATTTCAGATGGTTTTTGATCATTTGAACGTGTTCCACTTATCGACTCGTGATCTAGATATGGGAATGAACAACTTTGTGGAATAAAACCTAAAACATACAGCAATAGGGTCATACCTCATTGATGTCCAAAATTCCGAAAATCAACTGGAGAACGTTGAATATAGCGGGAAAAGTGGGTTCATTTCTAGATGGTTCCTGCAACATTGAACTAGTTCCAATCGGTAAATCGTCGTGTAGGCATGAAAATATTAGACTTCATGGAGGAAAAACCCCAATATACTCAAATATGTCTTTTCTCACCTAATCTCCCGTTTCCCGGAATCCACGGTGAGGCCTTTGAAAAACCGGGAATGAGCGACGTCGATTCCAGAATCCCGCAACAGTAGGAATTCATAATTCTTGGATATTTGTCAATCTCACATGACCTAAAATCTGTCTATGGAGAGACATTTGAGGGTATCCGTCATTTTTCATTTCACCCCTACATCTCAAACTTCCAAAAATCAACGGAAGGCCTTTGAAAATCGGGGATAAATCGACGTCGATTCCAGAATTCCGCGGCGGGAATAATTGCTTAATTTGTGATTTTTAACATTCTCACATGTGAGCACGACTATTCATGGAAAAAACTCAGAGGGGTATTTTCAATTTTTGCTCTCGCCCGAATCCTCGAAATTCTCACTAGTAACGGGAGGCCTTTGAAAATTTGAAGAAACCAAGTTCAACTCCGAAAAATTGCAAGTGTATTTTTGGCTCCAAACCATGACAACTTCATCACAGCAGTACAAATATTGTTTCCAACGGATGATGTGTGGTTCTTGATGTCATGTGTCAAAAGTGGTCCCCCAGGTCATCGGAAGAAAGTCGATTTTTCAAAAATTATCCACCAAAATCACTAAAATCGCCGCAATTTTGCTCCCAGACAAGATACAGCAAATCTAAGCATAGATTCGGAATCCTCATGAAATTTCGCATCTTTTGAGCCTAAAATCATGGTATTTGGACAACATTGACGTTTCTTAGAAAAGGCCGAAGACGCGCCGAAAAAGAGCTCACTTTTGAGAGGGGAAAATGACATATTTCAGATGGTTTTTGATCATTTGAACGTGTTCCACTTATCGACTCGTGATCTAGATATGGGAATGAACAACTTTGTGGAATAAAACCTAAAACATACAGCAATAGGGTCATACCTCATTGATGTCCAAAATTCCGAAAATCAACTGGAGAACGTTGAATATAGCGGGAAAAGTGGGTTCATTTCTAGATGGTTCCTGCAACATTGAACTAGTTCCAATCGGTAAATCGTCGTGTAGGCATGAAAATATTAGACTTCATGGAGGAAAAACCCCAATATACTCAAATATGTCTTTTCTCACCTAATCTCCCGTTTCCCGGAATCCACGGTGAGGCCTTTGAAAAACCGGGAATGAGCGACGTCGATTCCAGAATCCCGCAACAGTAGGAATTCATAATTCTTGGATATTTGTCAATCTCACATGACCTAAAATCTGTCTATGGAGAGACATTTGAGGGTATCCGTCATTTTTCATTTCACCCCTACATCTCAAACTTCCAAAAATCAACGGAAGGCCTTTGAAAATCGGGGATAAATCGACGTCGATTCCAGAATTCCGCGGCGGGAATAATTGCTTAATTTGTGATTTTTAACATTCTCACATGTGAGCACGACTATTCATGGAAAAAACTCAGAGGGGTATTTTCAATTTTTGCTCTCGCCCGAATCCTCGAAATGCTCACTAGTAACGGGAGGCCTTTGAAAATTTGAAGAAACCAAGTTCAGTTCCGAAAAATTGCAAGTGTATTTTTGGCTCCAAACCATGACAACTTCATCACAGCAGTACAAATATTGTTTCCAACGGATGATGTGTGGTTCTTGATGTCATGTGTCAAAAGTGGTCCCCCAGGTCATCGGAAGAAAGTCGATTTTTCAAAAATTATCCACCAAAATCACTAAAATCGCCGCAATTTTGCTCCCAGACAAGATACAGCAAATCTAAGCATAGATTCGGAATCCTCATGAAATTTCGCATCTTTTGAGCCTAAAATCATGGTATTTGGACAACATTGACGTTTCTTAGAAAAGGCCGAAGACGCGCCGAAAAAGAGCTCACTTTTGAGAGGGGAAAATGACATATTTCAGATGGTTTTTGATCATTTGAACGTGTTCCACTTATCGACTCGTGATCTAGATATGGGAATGAACAACTTTGTGGAATAAAACCTAAAACATACAGCAATAGGGTCATACCTCATTGATGTCCAAAATTCCGAAAATCAACTGGAGAACGTTGAATATAGCGGGAAAAGTGGGTTCATTTCTAGATGGTTCCTGCAACATTGAACTAGTTCCAATCGGTAAATCGTCGTGTAGGCATGAAAATATTAGACTTCATGGAGGAAAAACCCCAATATACTCAAATATGTCTTTTCTCACCTAATCTCCCGTTTCCCGGAATCCACGGTGAGGCCTTTGAAAAACCGGGAATGAGCGACGTCGATTCCAGAATCCCGCAACAGTAGGAATTCATAATTCTTGGATATTTGTCAATCTCACATGACCTAAAATCTGTCTATGGAGAGACATTTGAGGGTATCCGTCATTTTTCATTTCACCCCTACATCTCAAACTTCCAAAAATCAACGGAAGGCCTTTGAAAATCGGGGATAAATCGACGTCGATTCCAGAATTCCGCGGCGGGAATAATTGCTTAATTTGTGATTTTTAACATTCTCACATGTGAGCACGACTATTCATGGAAAAAACTCAGAGGGGTATTTTCAATTTTTGCTCTCGCCCGAATCCTCGAAATTCTCACTAGTAACGGGAGGCCTTTGAAAATTTGAAGAAACCAAGTTCAGTTCCGAAAAATTGCAAGTGTATTTTTGGCTCCAAACCATGACAACTTCATCACAGCAGTACAAATATTGTTTCCAACGGATGATGTGTGGTTCTTGATGTCATGTGTCAAAAGTGGTCCCCCAGGTCATCGGAAGAAAGTCGATTTTTCAAAAATTATCCACCAAAATCACTAAAATCGCCGCAATTTTGCTCCCAGACAAGATACAGCAAATCTAAGCATAGATTCGGAATCCTCATGAAATTTCGCATCTTTTGAGCCTAAAATCATGGTATTTGGACAACATTGACGTTTCTTAGAAAAGGCCGAAGACGCGCCGAAAAAGAGCTCACTTTTGAGAGGGGAAAATGACATATTTCAGATGGTTTTTGATCATTTGAACGTGTTCCACTTATCGACTCGTGATCTAGATATGGGAATGAACAACTTTGTGGAATAAAACCTAAAACATACAGCAATAGGGTCATACCTCATTGATGTCCAAAATTCCGAAAATCAACTGGAGAACGTTGAATATAGCGGGAAAAGTGGGTTCATTTCTAGATGGTTCCTGCAACATTGAACTAGTTCCAATCGGTAAATCGTCGTGTAGGCATGAAAATATTAGACTTCATGGAGGAAAAACCCCAATATACTCAAATATGTCTTTTCTCACCTAATCTCCCGTTTCCCGGAATCCACGGTGAGGCCTTTGAAAAACCGGGAATGAGCGACGTCGATTCCAGAATCCCGCAACAGTAGGAATTCATAATTCTTGGATATTTGTCAATCTCACATGACCTAAAATCTGTCTATGGAGAGACATTTGAGGGTATCCGTCATTTTTCATTTCACCCCTACATCTCAAACTTCCAAAAATCAACGGAAGGCCTTTGAAAATCGGGGATAAATCGACGTCGATTCCAGAATTCCGCGGCGGGAATAATTGCTTAATTTGTGATTTTTAACATTCTCACATGTGAGCACGACTATTCATGGAAAAAACTCAGAGGGGTATTTTCAATTTTTGCTCTCGCCCGAATCCTCGAAATGCTCACTAGTAACGGGAGGCCTTTGAAAATTTGAAGAAACCAAGTTCAGTTCCGAAAAATTGCAAGTGTATTTTTGGCTCCAAACCATGACAACTTCATCACAGCAGTACAAATATTGTTTCCAACGGATGATGTGTGGTTCTTGATGTCATGTGTCAAAAGTGGTCCCCCAGGTCATCGGAAGAAAGTCGATTTTTCAAAAATTATCCACCAAAATCACTAAAATCGCCGCAATTTTGCTCCCAGACAAGATACAGCAAATCTAAGCATAGATTCGGAATCCTCATGAAATTTCGCATCTTTTGAGCCTAAAATCATGGTATTTGGACAACATTGACGTTTCTTAGAAAAGGCCGAAGACGCGCCGAAAAAGAGCTCACTTTTGAGAGGGGAAAATGACATATTTCAGATGGTTTTTGATCATTTGAACGTGTTCCACTTATCGACTCGTGATCTAGATATGGGAATGAACAACTTTGTGGAATAAAACCTAAAACATACAGCAATAGGGTCATACCTCATTGATGTCCAAAATTCCGAAAATCAACTGGAGAACGTTGAATATAGCGGGAAAAGTGGGTTCATTTCTAGATGGTTCCTGCAACATTGAACTAGTTCCAATCGGTAAATCGTCGTGTAGGCATGAAAATATTAGACTTCATGGAGGAAAAACCCCAATATACTCAAATATGTCTTTTCTCACCTAATCTCCCGTTTCCCGGAATCCACGGTGAGGCCTTTGAAAAACCGGGAATGAGCGACGTCGATTCCAGAATCCCGCAACAGTAGGAATTCATAATTCTTGGATATTTGTCAATCTCACATGACCTAAAATCTGTCTATGGAGAGACATTTGAGGGTATCCGTCATTTTTCATTTCACCCCTACATCTCAAACTTCCAAAAATCAACGGAAGGCCTTTGAAAATCGGGGATAAATCGACGTCGATTCCAGAATTCCGCGGCGGGAATAATTGCTTAATTTGTGATTTTTAACATTCTCACATGTGAGCACGACTATTCATGGAAAAAACTCAGAGGGGTATTTTCAATTTTTGCTCTCGCCCGAATCCTCGAAATTCTCACTAGTAACGGGAGGCCTTTGAAAATTTGAAGAAACCAAGTTCAACTCCGAAAAATTGCAAGTGTATTTTTGGCTCCAAACCATGACAACTTCATCACAGCAGTACAAATATTGTTTCCAACGGATGATGTGTGGTTCTTGATGTCATGTGTCAAAAGTGGTCCCCCAGGTCATCGGAAGAAAGTCGATTTTTCAAAAATTATCCACCAAAATCACTAAAATCGCCGCAATTTTGCTCCCAGACAAGATACAGCAAATCTAAGCATAGATTCGGAATCCTCATGAAATTTCGCATCTTTTGAGCCTAAAATCATGGTATTTGGACAACATTGACGTTTCTTAGAAAAGGCCGAAGACGCGCCGAAAAAGAGCTCACTTTTGAGAGGGGAAAATGACATATTTCAGATGGTTTTTGATCATTTGAACGTGTTCCACTTATCGACTCGTGATCTAGATATGGGAATGAACAACTTTGTGGAATAAAACCTAAAACATACAGCAATAGGGTCATACCTCATTGATGTCCAAAATTCCGAAGATCAACTGGAGAACGTTGAATATAGCGGGAAAAGTGGGTTCATTTCTAGATGGTTCCTGCAACATTGAACTAGTTCCAATCGGTAAATCGTCGTGTAGGCATGAAAATATTAGACTTCATGGAGGAAAAACCCCAATATACTCAAATATGTCTTTTCTCACCTAATCTCCCGTTTCCCGGAATCCACGGTGAGGCCTTTGAAAAACCGGGAATGAGCGACGTCGATTCCAGAATCCCGCAACAGTAGGAATTCATAATTCTTGGATATTTGTCAATCTCACATGACCTAAAATCTGTCTATGGAGAGACATTTGAGGGTATCCGTCATTTTTCATTTCACCCCTACATCTCAAACTTCCAAAAATCAACGGAAGGCCTTTGAAAATCGGGGATAAATCGACGTCGATTCCAGAATTCCGCGGCGGGAATAATTGCTTAATTTGTGATTTTTAACATTCTCACATGTGAGCACGACTATTCATGGAAAAAACTCAGAGGGGTATTTTCAATTTTTGCTCTCGCCCGAATCCTCGAAATTCTCACTAGTAACGGGAGGCCTTTGAAAATTTGAAGAAACCAAGTTCAACTCCGAAAAATTGCAAGTGTATTTTTGGCTCCAAACCATGACAACTTCATCACAGCAGTACAAATATTGTTTCCAACGGATGATGTGTGGTTCTTGATGTCATGTGTCAAAAGTGGTCCCCCAGGTCATCGGAAGAAAGTCGATTTTTCAAAAATTATCCACCAAAATCACTAAAATCGCCGCAATTTTGCTCCCAGACAAGATACAGCAAATCTAAGCATAGATTCGGAATCCTCATGAAATTTCGCATCTTTTGAGCCTAAAATCATGGTATTTGGACAACATTGACGTTTCTTAGAAAAGGCCGAAGACGCGCCGAAAAAGAGCTCACTTTTGAGAGGGGAAAATGACATATTTCAGATGGTTTTTGATCATTTGAACGTGTTCCACTTATCGACTCGTGATCTAGATATGGGAATGAACAACTTTGTGGAATAAAACCTAAAACATACAGCAATAGGGTCATACCTCATTGATGTCCAAAATTCCGAAAATCAACTGGAGAACGTTGAATATAGCGGGAAAAGTGGGTTCATTTCTAGATGGTTCCTGCAACATTGAACTAGTTCCAATCGGTAAATCGTCGTGTAGGCATGAAAATATTAGACTTCATGGAGGAAAAACCCCAATATACTCAAATATGTCTTTTCTCACCTAATCTCCCGTTTCCCGGAATCCACGGTGAGGCCTTTGAAAAACCGGGAATGAGCGACGTCGATTCCAGAATCCCGCAACAGTAGGAATTCATAATTCTTGGATATTTGTCAATCTCACATGACCTAAAATCTGTCTATGGAGAGACATTTGAGGGTATCCGTCATTTTTCATTTCACCCCTACATCTCAAACTTCCAAAAATCAACGGAAGGCCTTTGAAAATCGGGGATAAATCGACGTCGATTCCAGAATTCCGCGGCGGGAATAATTGCTTAATTTGTGATTTTTAACATTCTCACATGTGAGCACGACTATTCATGGAAAAAACTCAGAGGGGTATTTTCAATTTTTGCTCTCGCCCGAATCCTCGAAATTCTCACTAGTAACGGGAGGCCTTTGAAAATTTGAAGAAACCAAGTTCAGTTCCGAAAAATTGCAAGTGTATTTTTGGCTCCAAACCATGACAACTTCATCACAGCAGTACAAATATTGTTTCCAACGGATGATGTGTGGTTCTTGATGTCATGTGTCAAAAGTGGTCCCCCAGGTCATCGGAAGAAAGTCGATTTTTCAAAAATTATCCACCAAAATCACTAAAATCGCCGCAATTTTGCTCCCAGACAAGATACAGCAAATCTAAGCATAGATTCGGAATCCTCATGAAATTTCGCATCTTTTGAGCCTAAAATCATGGTATTTGGACAACATTGACGTTTCTTAGAAAAGGCCGAAGACGCGCCGAAAAAGAGCTCACTTTTGAGAGGGGAAAATGACATATTTCAGATGGTTTTTGATCATTTGAACGTGTTCCACTTATCGACTCGTGATCTAGATATGGGAATGAACAACTTTGTGGAATAAAACCTAAAACATACAGCAATAGGGTCATACCTCATTGATGTCCAAAATTCCGAAAATCAACTGGAGAACGTTGAATATAGCGGGAAAAGTGGGTTCATTTCTAGATGGTTCCTGCAACATTGAACTAGTTCCAATCGGTAAATCGTCGTGTAGGCATGAAAATATTAGACTTCATGGAGGAAAAACCCCAATATACTCAAATATGTCTTTTCTCACCTAATCTCCCGTTTCCCGGAATCCACGGTGAGGCCTTTGAAAAACCGGGAATGAGCGACGTCGATTCCAGAATCCCGCAACAGTAGGAATTCATAATTCTTGGATATTTGTCAATCTCACATGACCTAAAATCTGTCTATGGAGAGACATTTGAGGGTATCCGTCATTTTTCATTTCACCCCTACATCTCAAACTTCCAAAAATCAACGGAAGGCCTTTGAAAATCGGGGATAAATCGACGTCGATTCCAGAATTCCGCGGCGGGAATAATTGCTTAATTTGTGATTTTTAACATTCTCACATGTGAGCACGACTATTCATGGAAAAAACTCAGAGGGGTATTTTCAATTTTTGCTCTCGCCCGAATCCTCGAAATGCTCACTAGTAACGGGAGGCCTTTGAAAATTTGAAGAAACCAAGTTCAGTTCCGAAAAATTGCAAGTGTATTTTTGGCTCCAAACCATGACAACTTCATCACAGCAGTACAAATATTGTTTCCAACGGATGATGTGTGGTTCTTGATGTCATGTGTCAAAAGTGGTCCCCCAGGTCATCGGAAGAAAGTCGATTTTTCAAAAATTATCCACCAAAATCACTAAAATCGCCGCAATTTTGCTCCCAGACAAGATACAGCAAATCTAAGCATAGATTCGGAATCCTCATGAAATTTCGCATCTTTTGAGCCTAAAATCATGGTATTTGGACAACATTGACGTTTCTTAGAAAAGGCCGAAGACGCGCCGAAAAAGAGCTCACTTTTGAGAGGGGAAAATGACATATTTCAGATGGTTTTTGATCATTTGAACGTGTTCCACTTATCGACTCGTGATCTAGATATGGGAATGAACAACTTTGTGGAATAAAACCTAAAACATACAGCAATAGGGTCATACCTCATTGATGTCCAAAATTCCGAAAATCAACTGGAGAACGTTGAATATAGCGGGAAAAGTGGGTTCATTTCTAGATGGTTCCTGCAACATTGAACTAGTTCCAATCGGTAAATCGTCGTGTAGGCATGAAAATATTAGACTTCATGGAGGAAAAACCCCAATATACTCAAATATGTCTTTTCTCACCTAATCTCCCGTTTCCCGGAATCCACGGTGAGGCCTTTGAAAAACCGGGAATGAGCGACGTCGATTCCAGAATCCCGCAACAGTAGGAATTCATAATTCTTGGATATTTGTCAATCTCACATGACCTAAAATCTGTCTATGGAGAGACATTTGAGGGTATCCGTCATTTTTCATTTCACCCCTACATCTCAAACTTCCAAAAATCAACGGAAGGCCTTTGAAAATCGGGGATAAATCGACGTCGATTCCAGAATTCCGCGGCGGGAATAATTGCTTAATTTGTGATTTTTAACATTCTCACATGTGAGCACGACTATTCATGGAAAAAACTCAGAGGGGTATTTTCAATTTTTGCTCTCGCCCGAATCCTCGAAATTCTCACTAGTAACGGGAGGCCTTTGAAAATTTGAAGAAACCAAGTTCAACTCCGAAAAATTGCAAGTGTATTTTTGGCTCCAAACCATGACAACTTCATCACAGCAGTACAAATATTGTTTCCAACGGATGATGTGTGGTTCTTGATGTCATGTGTCAAAAGTGGTCCCCCAGGTCATCGGAAGAAAGTCGATTTTTCAAAAATTATCCACCAAAATCACTAAAATCGCCGCAATTTTGCTCCCAGACAAGATACAGCAAATCTAAGCATAGATTCGGAATCCTCATGAAATTTCGCATCTTTTGAGCCTAAAATCATGGTATTTGGACAACATTGACGTTTCTTAGAAAAGGCCGAAGACGCGCCGAAAAAGAGCTCACTTTTGAGAGGGGAAAATGACATATTTCAGATGGTTTTTGATCATTTGAACGTGTTCCACTTATCGACTCGTGATCTAGATATGGGAATGAACAACTTTGTGGAATAAAACCTAAAACATACAGCAATAGGGTCATACCTCATTGATGTCCAAAATTCCGAAAATCAACTGGAGAACGTTGAATATAGCGGGAAAAGTGGGTTCATTTCTAGATGGTTCCTGCAACATTGAACTAGTTCCAATCGGTAAATCGTCGTGTAGGCATGAAAATATTAGACTTCATGGAGGAAAAACCCCAATATACTCAAATATGTCTTTTCTCACCTAATCTCCCGTTTCCCGGAATCCACGGTGAGGCCTTTGAAAAACCGGGAATGAGCGACGTCGATTCCAGAATCCCGCAACAGTAGGAATTCATAATTCTTGGATATTTGTCAATCTCACATGACCTAAAATCTGTCTATGGAGAGACATTTGAGGGTATCCGTCATTTTTCATTTCACCCCTACATCTCAAACTTCCAAAAATCAACGGAAGGCCTTTGAAAATCGGGGATAAATCGACGTCGATTCCAGAATTCCGCGGCGGGAATAATTGCTTAATTTGTGATTTTTAACATTCTCACATGTGAGCACGACTATTCATGGAAAAAACTCAGAGGGGTATTTTCAATTTTTGCTCTCGCCCGAATCCTCGAAATGCTCACTAGTAACGGGAGGCCTTTGAAAATTTGAAGAAACCAAGTTCAGTTCCGAAAAATTGCAAGTGTATTTTTGGCTCCAAACCATGACAACTTCATCACAGCAGTACAAATATTGTTTCCAACGGATGATGTGTGGTTCTTGATGTCATGTGTCAAAAGTGGTCCCCCAGGTCATCGGAAGAAAGTCGATTTTTCAAAAATTATCCACCAAAATCACTAAAATCGCCGCAATTTTGCTCCCAGACAAGATACAGCAAATCTAAGCATAGATTCGGAATCCTCATGAAATTTCGCATCTTTTGAGCCTAAAATCATGGTATTTGGACAACATTGACGTTTCTTAGAAAAGGCCGAAGACGCGCCGAAAAAGAGCTCACTTTTGAGAGGGGAAAATGACATATTTCAGATGGTTTTTGATCATTTGAACGTGTTCCACTTATCGACTCGTGATCTAGATATGGGAATGAACAACTTTGTGGAATAAAACCTAAAACATACAGCAATAGGGTCATACCTCATTGATGTCCAAAATTCCGAAAATCAACTGGAGAACGTTGAATATAGCGGGAAAAGTGGGTTCATTTCTAGATGGTTCCTGCAACATTGAACTAGTTCCAATCGGTAAATCGTCGTGTAGGCATGAAAATATTAGACTTCATGGAGGAAAAACCCCAATATACTCAAATATGTCTTTTCTCACCTAATCTCCCGTTTCCCGGAATCCACGGTGAGGCCTTTGAAAAACCGGGAATGAGCGACGTCGATTCCAGAATCCCGCAACAGTAGGAATTCATAATTCTTGGATATTTGTCAATCTCACATGACCTAAAATCTGTCTATGGAGAGACATTTGAGGGTATCCGTCATTTTTCATTTCACCCCTACATCTCAAACTTCCAAAAATCAACGGAAGGCCTTTGAAAATCGGGGATAAATCGACGTCGATTCCAGAATTCCGCGGCGGGAATAATTGCTTAATTTGTGATTTTTAACATTCTCACATGTGAGCACGACTATTCATGGAAAAAACTCAGAGGGGTATTTTCAATTTTTGCTCTCGCCCGAATCCTCGAAATTCTCACTAGTAACGGGAGGCCTTTGAAAATTTGAAGAAACCAAGTTCAACTCCGAAAAATTGCAAGTGTATTTTTGGCTCCAAACCATGACAACTTCATCACAGCAGTACAAATATTGTTTCCAACGGATGATGTGTGGTTCTTGATGTCATGTGTCAAAAGTGGTCCCCCAGGTCATCGGAAGAAAGTCGATTTTTCAAAAATTATCCACCAAAATCACTAAAATCGCCGCAATTTTGCTCCCAGACAAGATACAGCAAATCTAAGCATAGATTCGGAATCCTCATGAAATTTCGCATCTTTTGAGCCTAAAATCATGGTATTTGGACAACATTGACGTTTCTTAGAAAAGGCCGAAGACGCGCCGAAAAAGAGCTCACTTTTGAGAGGGGAAAATGACATATTTCAGATGGTTTTTGATCATTTGAACGTGTTCCACTTATCGACTCGTGATCTAGATATGGGAATGAACAACTTTGTGGAATAAAACCTAAAACATACAGCAATAGGGTCATACCTCATTGATGTCCAAAATTCCGAAAATCAACTGGAGAACGTTGAATATAGCGGGAAAAGTGGGTTCATTTCTAGATGGTTCCTGCAACATTGAACTAGTTCCAATCGGTAAATCGTCGTGTAGGCATGAAAATATTAGACTTCATGGAGGAAAAACCCCAATATACTCAAATATGTCTTTTCTCACCTAATCTCCCGTTTCCCGGAATCCACGGTGAGGCCTTTGAAAAACCGGGAATGAGCGACGTCGATTCCAGAATCCCGCAACAGTAGGAATTCATAATTCTTGGATATTTGTCAATCTCACATGACCTAAAATCTGTCTATGGAGAGACATTTGAGGGTATCCGTCATTTTTCATTTCACCCCTACATCTCAAACTTCCAAAAATCAACGGAAGGCCTTTGAAAATCGGGGATAAATCGACGTCGATTCCAGAATTCCGCGGCGGGAATAATTGCTTAATTTGTGATTTTTAACATTCTCACATGTGAGCACGACTATTCATGGAAAAAACTCAGAGGGGTATTTTCAATTTTTGCTCTCGCCCGAATCCTCGAAATTCTCACTAGTAACGGGAGGCCTTTGAAAATTTGAAGAAACCAAGTTCAACTCCGAAAAATTGCAAGTGTATTTTTGGCTCCAAACCATGACAACTTCATCACAGCAGTACAAATATTGTTTCCAACGGATGATGTGTGGTTCTTGATGTCATGTGTCAAAAGTGGTCCCCCAGGTCATCGGAAGAAAGTCGATTTTTCAAAAATTATCCACCAAAATCACTAAAATCGCCGCAATTTTGCTCCCAGACAAGATACAGCAAATCTAAGCATAGATTCGGAATCCTCATGAAATTTCGCATCTTTTGAGCCTAAAATCATGGTATTTGGACAACATTGACGTTTCTTAGAAAAGGCCGAAGACGCGCCGAAAAAGAGCTCACTTTTGAGAGGGGAAAATGACATATTTCAGATGGTTTTTGATCATTTGAACGTGTTCCACTTATCGACTCGTGATCTAGATATGGGAATGAACAACTTTGTGGAATAAAACCTAAAACATACAGCAATAGGGTCATACCTCATTGATGTCCAAAATTCCGAAAATCAACTGGAGAACGTTGAATATAGCGGGAAAAGTGGGTTCATTTCTAGATGGTTCCTGCAACATTGAACTAGTTCCAATCGGTAAATCGTCGTGTAGGCATGAAAATATTAGACTTCATGGAGGAAAAACCCCAATATACTCAAATATGTCTTTTCTCACCTAATCTCCCGTTTCCCGGAATCCACGGTGAGGCCTTTGAAAAACCGGGAATGAGCGACGTCGATTCCAGAATCCCGCAACAGTAGGAATTCATAATTCTTGGATATTTGTCAATCTCACATGACCTAAAATCTGTCTATGGAGAGACATTTGAGGGTATCCGTCATTTTTCATTTCACCCCTACATCTCAAACTTCCAAAAATCAACGGAAGGCCTTTGAAAATCGGGGATAAATCGACGTCGATTCCAGAATTCCGCGGCGGGAATAATTGCTTAATTTGTGATTTTTAACATTCTCACATGTGAGCACGACTATTCATGGAAAAAACTCAGAGGGGTATTTTCAATTTTTGCTCTCGCCCGAATCCTCGAAATTCTCACTAGTAACGGGAGGCCTTTGAAAATTTGAAGAAACCAAGTTCAGTTCCGAAAAATTGCAAGTGTATTTTTGGCTCCAAACCATGACAACTTCATCACAGCAGTACAAATATTGTTTCCAACGGATGATGTGTGGTTCTTGATGTCATGTGTCAAAAGTGGTCCCCCAGGTCATCGGAAGAAAGTCGATTTTTCAAAAATTACCCACCAAAATCACTAAAATCGCCGCAATTTTGCTCCCAGACAAGATACAGCAAATCTAAGCATAGATTCGGAATCCTCATGAAATTTCGCATCTTTTGAGCCTAAAATCATGGTATTTGGACAACATTGACGTTTCTTAGAAAAGGCCGAAGACGCGCCGAAAAAGAGCTCACTTTTGAGAGGGGAAAATGACATATTTCAGATGGTTTTTGATCATTTGAACGTGTTCCACTTATCGACTCGTGATCTAGATATGGGAATGAACAACTTTGTGGAATAAAACCTAAAACATACAGCAATAGGGTCATACCTCATTGATGTCCAAAATTCCGAAAATCAACTGGAGAACGTTGAATATAGCGGGAAAAGTGGGTTCATTTCTAGATGGTTCCTGCAACATTGAACTAGTTCCAATCGGTAAATCGTCGTGTAGGCATGAAAATATTAGACTTCATGGAGGAAAAACCCCAATATACTCAAATATGTCTTTTCTCACCTAATCTCCCGTTTCCCGGAATCCACGGTGAGGCCTTTGAAAAACCGGGAATGAGCGACGTCGATTCCAGAATCCCGCAACAGTAGGAATTCATAATTCTTGGATATTTGTCAATCTCACATGACCTAAAATCTGTCTATGGAGAGACATTTGAGGGTATCCGTCATTTTTCATTTCACCCCTACATCTCAAACTTCCAAAAATCAACGGAAGGCCTTTGAAAATCGGGGATAAATCGACGTCGATTCCAGAATTCCGCGGCGGGAATAATTGCTTAATTTGTGATTTTTAACATTCTCACATGTGAGCACGACTATTCATGGAAAAAACTCAGAGGGGTATTTTCAATTTTTGCTCTCGCCCGAATCCTCGAAATGCTCACTAGTAACGGGAGGCCTTTGAAAATTTGAAGAAACCAAGTTCAGTTCCGAAAAATTGCAAGTGTATTTTTGGCTCCAAACCATGACAACTTCATCACAGCAGTACAAATATTGTTTCCAACGGATGATGTGTGGTTCTTGATGTCATGTGTCAAAAGTGGTCCCCCAGGTCATCGGAAGAAAGTCGATTTTTCAAAAATTATCCACCAAAATCACTAAAATCGCCGCAATTTTGCTCCCAGACAAGATACAGCAAATCTAAGCATAGATTCGGAATCCTCATGAAATTTCGCATCTTTTGAGCCTAAAATCATGGTATTTGGACAACATTGACGTTTCTTAGAAAAGGCCGAAGACGCGCCGAAAAAGAGCTCACTTTTGAGAGGGGAAAATGACATATTTCAGATGGTTTTTGATCATTTGAACGTGTTCCACTTATCGACTCGTGATCTAGATATGGGAATGAACAACTTTGTGGAATAAAACCTAAAACATACAGCAATAGGGTCATACCTCATTGATGTCCAAAATTCCGAAAATCAACTGGAGAACGTTGAATATAGCGGGAAAAGTGGGTTCATTTCTAGATGGTTCCTGCAACATTGAACTAGTTCCAATCGGTAAATCGTCGTGTAGGCATGAAAATATTAGACTTCATGGAGGAAAAACCCCAATATACTCAAATATGTCTTTTCTCACCTAATCTCCCGTTTCCCGGAATCCACGGTGAGGCCTTTGAAAAACCGGGAATGAGCGACGTCGATTCCAGAATCCCGCAACAGTAGGAATTCATAATTCTTGGATATTTGTCAATCTCACATGACCTAAAATCTGTCTATGGAGAGACATTTGAGGGTATCCGTCATTTTTCATTTCACCCCTACATCTCAAACTTCCAAAAATCAACGGAAGGCCTTTGAAAATCGGGGATAAATCGACGTCGATTCCAGAATTCCGCGGCGGGAATAATTGCTTAATTTGTGATTTTTAACATTCTCACATGTGAGCACGACTATTCATGGAAAAAACTCAGAGGGGTATTTTCAATTTTTGCTCTCGCCCGAATCCTCGAAATTCTCACTAGTAACGGGAGGCCTTTGAAAATTTGAAGAAACCAAGTTCAACTCCGAAAAATTGCAAGTGTATTTTTGGCTCCAAACCATGACAACTTCATCACAGCAGTACAAATATTGTTTCCAACGGATGATGTGTGGTTCTTGATGTCATGTGTCAAAAGTGGTCCCCCAGGTCATCGGAAGAAAGTCGATTTTTCAAAAATTATCCACCAAAATCACTAAAATCGCCGCAATTTTGCTCCCAGACAAGATACAGCAAATCTAAGCATAGATTCGGAATCCTCATGAAATTTCGCATCTTTTGAGCCTAAAATCATGGTATTTGGACAACATTGACGTTTCTTAGAAAAGGCCGAAGACGCGCCGAAAAAGAGCTCACTTTTGAGAGGGGAAAATGACATATTTCAGATGGTTTTTGATCATTTGAACGTGTTCCACTTATCGACTCGTGATCTAGATATGGGAATGAACAACTTTGTGGAATAAAACCTAAAACATACAGCAATAGGGTCATACCTCATTGATGTCCAAAATTCCGAAAATCAACTGGAGAACGTTGAATATAGCGGGAAAAGTGGGTTCATTTCTAGATGGTTCCTGCAACATTGAACTAGTTCCAATCGGTAAATCGTCGTGTAGGCATGAAAATATTAGACTTCATGGAGGAAAAACCCCAATATACTCAAATATGTCTTTTCTCACCTAATCTCCCGTTTCCCGGAATCCACGGTGAGGCCTTTGAAAAACCGGGAATGAGCGACGTCGATTCCAGAATCCCGCAACAGTAGGAATTCATAATTCTTGGATATTTGTCAATCTCACATGACCTAAAATCTGTCTATGGAGAGACATTTGAGGGTATCCGTCATTTTTCATTTCACCCCTACATCTCAAACTTCCAAAAATCAACGGAAGGCCTTTGAAAATCGGGGATAAATCGACGTCGATTCCAGAATTCCGCGGCGGGAATAATTGCTTAATTTGTGATTTTTAACATTCTCACATGTGAGCACGACTATTCATGGAAAAAACTCAGAGGGGTATTTTCAATTTTTGCTCTCGCCCGAATCCTCGAAATGCTCACTAGTAACGGGAGGCCTTTGAAAATTTGAAGAAACCAAGTTCAGTTCCGAAAAATTGCAAGTGTATTTTTGGCTCCAAACCATGACAACTTCATCACAGCAGTACAAATATTGTTTCCAACGGATGATGTGTGGTTCTTGATGTCATGTGTCAAAAGTGGTCCCCCAGGTCATCGGAAGAAAGTCGATTTTTCAAAAATTATCCACCAAAATCACTAAAATCGCCGCAATTTTGCTCCCAGACAAGATACAGCAAATCTAAGCATAGATTCGGAATCCTCATGAAATTTCGCATCTTTTGAGCCTAAAATCATGGTATTTGGACAACATTGACGTTTCTTAGAAAAGGCCGAAGACGCGCCGAAAAAGAGCTCACTTTTGAGAGGGGAAAATGACATATTTCAGATGGTTTTTGATCATTTGAACGTGTTCCACTTATCGACTCGTGATCTAGATATGGGAATGAACAACTTTGTGGAATAAAACCTAAAACATACAGCAATAGGGTCATACCTCATTGATGTCCAAAATTCCGAAAATCAACTGGAGAACGTTGAATATAGCGGGAAAAGTGGGTTCATTTCTAGATGGTTCCTGCAACATTGAACTAGTTCCAATCGGTAAATCGTCGTGTAGGCATGAAAATATTAGACTTCATGGAGGAAAAACCCCAATATACTCAAATATGTCTTTTCTCACCTAATCTCCCGTTTCCCGGAATCCACGGTGAGGCCTTTGAAAAACCGGGAATGAGCGACGTCGATTCCAGAATCCCGCAACAGTAGGAATTCATAATTCTTGGATATTTGTCAATCTCACATGACCTAAAATCTGTCTATGGAGAGACATTTGAGGGTATCCGTCATTTTTCATTTCACCCCTACATCTCAAACTTCCAAAAATCAACGGAAGGCCTTTGAAAATCGGGGATAAATCGACGTCGATTCCAGAATTCCGCGGCGGGAATAATTGCTTAATTTGTGATTTTTAACATTCTCACATGTGAGCACGACTATTCATGGAAAAAACTCAGAGGGGTATTTTCAATTTTTGCTCTCGCCCGAATCCTCGAAATTCTCACTAGTAACGGGAGGCCTTTGAAAATTTGAAGAAACCAAGTTCAGTTCCGAAAAATTGCAAGTGTATTTTTGGCTCCAAACCATGACAACTTCATCACAGCAGTACAAATATTGTTTCCAACGGATGATGTGTGGTTCTTGATGTCATGTGTCAAAAGTGGTCCCCCAGGTCATCGGAAGAAAGTCGATTTTTCAAAAATTATCCACCAAAATCACTAAAATCGCCGCAATTTTGCTCCCAGACAAGATACAGCAAATCTAAGCATAGATTCGGAATCCTCATAAAATTTCGCATCTTTTGAGCCTAAAATCATGGTATTTGGACAACATTGACGTTTCTTAGAAAAGGCCGAAGACGCGCCGAAAAAGAGCTCACTTTTGAGAGGGGAAAATGACATATTTCAGATGGTTTTTGATCATTTGAACGTGTTCCACTTATCGACTCGTGATCTAGATATGGGAATGAACAACTTTGTGGAATAAAACCTAAAACATACAGCAATAGGGTCATACCTCATTGATGTCCAAAATTCCGAAAATCAACTGGAGAACGTTGAATATAGCGGGAAAAGTGGGTTCATTTCTAGATGGTTCCTGCAACATTGAACTAGTTCCAATCGGTAAATCGTCGTGTAGGCATGAAAATATTAGACTTCATGGAGGAAAAACCCCAATATACTCAAATATGTCTTTTCTCACCTAATCTCCCGTTTCCCGGAATCCACGGTGAGGCCTTTGAAAAACCGGGAATGAGCGACGTCGATTCCAGAATCCCGCAACAGTAGGAATTCATAATTCTTGGATATTTGTCAATCTCACATGACCTAAAATCTGTCTATGGAGAGACATTTGAGGGTATCCGTCATTTTTCATTTCACCCCTACATCTCAAACTTCCAAAAATCAACGGAAGGCCTTTGAAAATCGGGGATAAATCGACGTCGATTCCAGAATTCCGCGGCGGGAATAATTGCTTAATTTGTGATTTTTAACATTCTCACATGTGAGCACGACTATTCATGGAAAAAACTCAGAGGGGTATTTTCAATTTTTGCTCTCGCCCGAATCCTCGAAATGCTCACTAGTAACGGGAGGCCTTTGAAAATTTGAAGAAACCAAGTTCAGTTCCGAAAAATTGCAAGTGTATTTTTGGCTCCAAACCATGACAACTTCATCACAGCAGTACAAATATTGTTTCCAACGGATGATGTGTGGTTCTTGATGTCATGTGTCAAAAGTGGTCCCCCAGGTCATCGGAAGAAAGTCGATTTTTCAAAAATTATCCACCAAAATCACTAAAATCGCCGCAATTTTGCTCCCAGACAAGATACAGCAAATCTAAGCATAGATTCGGAATCCTCATGAAATTTCGCATCTTTTGAGCCTAAAATCATGGTATTTGGACAACATTGACGTTTCTTAGAAAAGGCCGAAGACGCGCCGAAAAAGAGCTCACTTTTGAGAGGGGAAAATGACATATTTCAGATGGTTTTTGATCATTTGAACGTGTTCCACTTATCGACTCGTGATCTAGATATGGGAATGAACAACTTTGTGGAATAAAACCTAAAACATACAGCAATAGGGTCATACCTCATTGATGTCCAAAATTCCGAAAATCAACTGGAGAACGTTGAATATAGCGGGAAAAGTGGGTTCATTTCTAGATGGTTCCTGCAACATTGAACTAGTTCCAATCGGTAAATCGTCGTGTAGGCATGAAAATATTAGACTTCATGGAGGAAAAACCCCAATATACTCAAATATGTCTTTTCTCACCTAATCTCCCGTTTCCCGGAATCCACGGTGAGGCCTTTGAAAAACCGGGAATGAGCGACGTCGATTCCAGAATCCCGCAACAGTAGGAATTCATAATTCTTGGATATTTGTCAATCTCACATGACCTAAAATCTGTCTATGGAGAGACATTTGAGGGTATCCGTCATTTTTCATTTCACCCCTACATCTCAAACTTCCAAAAATCAACGGAAGGCCTTTGAAAATCGGGGATAAATCGACGTCGATTCCAGAATTCCGCGGCGGGAATAATTGCTTAATTTGTGATTTTTAACATTCTCACATGTGAGCACGACTATTCATGGAAAAAACTCAGAGGGGTATTTTCAATTTTTGCTCTCGCCCGAATCCTCGAAATTCTCACTAGTAACGGGAGGCCTTTGAAAATTTGAAGAAACCAAGTTCAGTTCCGAAAAATTGCAAGTGTATTTTTGGCTCCAAACCATGACAACTTCATCACAGCAGTACAAATATTGTTTCCAACGGATGATGTGTGGTTCTTGATGTCATGTGTCAAAAGTGGTCCCCCAGGTCATCGGAAGAAAGTCGATTTTTCAAAAATTATCCACCAAAATCACTAAAATCGCCGCAATTTTGCTCCCAGACAAGATACAGCAAATCTAAGCATAGATTCGGAATCCTCATGAAATTTCGCATCTTTTGAGCCTAAAATCATGGTATTTGGACAACATTGACGTTTCTTAGAAAAGGCCGAAGACGCGCCGAAAAAGAGCTCACTTTTGAGAGGGGAAAATGACATATTTCAGATGGTTTTTGATCATTTGAACGTGTTCCACTTATCGACTCGTGATCTAGATATGGGAATGAACAACTTTGTGGAATAAAACCTAAAACATACAGCAATAGGGTCATACCTCATTGATGTCCAAAATTCCGAAAATCAACTGGAGAACGTTGAATATAGCGGGAAAAGTGGGTTCATTTCTAGATGGTTCCTGCAACATTGAACTAGTTCCAATCGGTAAATCGTCGTGTAGGCATGAAAATATTAGACTTCATGGAGGAAAAACCCCAATATACTCAAATATGTCTTTTCTCACCTAATCTCCCGTTTCCCGGAATCCACGGTGAGGCCTTTGAAAAACCGGGAATGAGCGACGTCGATTCCAGAATCCCGCAACAGTAGGAATTCATAATTCTTGGATATTTGTCAATCTCACATGACCTAAAATCTGTCTATGGAGAGACATTTGAGGGTATCCGTCATTTTTCATTTCACCCCTACATCTCAAACTTCCAAAAATCAACGGAAGGCCTTTGAAAATCGGGGATAAATCGACGTCGATTCCAGAATTCCGCGGCGGGAATAATTGCTTAATTTGTGATTTTTAACATTCTCACATGTGAGCACGACTATTCATGGAAAAAACTCAGAGGGGTATTTTCAATTTTTGCTCTCGCCCGAATCCTCGAAATTCTCACTAGTAACGGGAGGCCTTTGAAAATTTGAAGAAACCAAGTTCAGTTCCGAAAAATTGCAAGTGTATTTTTGGCTCCAAACCATGACAACTTCATCACAGCAGTACAAATATTGTTTCCAACGGATGATGTGTGGTTCTTGATGTCATGTGTCAAAAGTGGTCCCCCAGGTCATCGGAAGAAAGTCGATTTTTCAAAAATTATCCACCAAAATCACTAAAATCGCCGCAATTTTGCTCCCAGACAAGATACAGCAAATCTAAGCATAGATTCGGAATCCTCATGAAATTTCGCATCTTTTGAGCCTAAAATCATGGTATTTGGACAACATTGACGTTTCTTAGAAAAGGCCGAAGACGCGCCGAAAAAGAGCTCACTTTTGAGAGGGGAAAATGACATATTTCAGATGGTTTTTGATCATTTGAACGTGTTCCACTTATCGACTCGTGATCTAGATATGGGAATGAACAACTTTGTGGAATAAAACCTAAAACATACAGCAATAGGGTCATACCTCATTGATGTCCAAAATTCCGAAAATCAACTGGAGAACGTTGAATATAGCGGGAAAAGTGGGTTCATTTCTAGATGGTTCCTGCAACATTGAACTAGTTCCAATCGGTAAATCGTCGTGTAGGCATGAAAATATTAGACTTCGTGGAGGAAAAACCCCAATATACTCAAATATGTCTTTTCTCACCTAATCTCCCGTTTCCCGGAATCCACGGTGAGGCCTTTGAAAAACCGGGAATGAGCGACGTCGATTCCAGAATCCCGCAACAGTAGGAATTCATAATTCTTGGATATTTGTCAATCTCACATGACCTAAAATCTGTCTATGGAGAGACATTTGAGGGTATCCGTCATTTTTCATTTCACCCCTACATCTCAAACTTCCAAAAATCAACGGAAGGCCTTTGAAAATCGGGGATAAATCGACGTCGATTCCAGAATTCCGCGGCGGGAATAATTGCTTAATTTGTGATTTTTAACATTCTCACATGTGAGCACGACTATTCATGGAAAAAACTCAGAGGGGTATTTTCAATTTTTGCTCTCGCCCGAATCCTCGAAATTCTCACTAGTAACGGGAGGCCTTTGAAAATTTGAAGAAACCAAGTTCAACTCCGAAAAATTGCAAGTGTATTTTTGGCTCCAAACCATGACAACTTCATCACAGCAGTACAAATATTGTTTCCAACGGATGATGTGTGGTTCTTGATGTCATGTGTCAAAAGTGGTCCCCCAGGTCATCGGAAGAAAGTCGATTTTTCAAAAATTATCCACCAAAATCACTAAAATCGCCGCAATTTTGCTCCCAGACAAGATACAGCAAATCTAAGCATAGATTCGGAATCCTCATGAAATTTCGCATCTTTTGAGCCTAAAATCATGGTATTTGGACAACATTGACGTTTCTTAGAAAAGGCCGAAGACGCGCCGAAAAAGAGCTCACTTTTGAGAGGGGAAAATGACATATTTCAGATGGTTTTTGATCATTTGAACGTGTTCCACTTATCGACTCGTGATCTAGATATGGGAATGAACAACTTTGTGGAATAAAACCTAAAACATACAGCAATAGGGTCATACCTCATTGATGTCCAAAATTCCGAAAATCAACTGGAGAACGTTGAATATAGCGGGAAAAGTGGGTTCATTTCTAGATGGTTCCTGCAACATTGAACTAGTTCCAATCGGTAAATCGTCGTGTAGGCATGAAAATATTAGACTTCGTGGAGGAAAAACCCCAATATACTCAAATATGTCTTTTCTCACCTAATCTCCCGTTTCCCGGAATCCACGGTGAGGCCTTTGAAAAACCGGGAATGAGCGACGTCGATTCCAGAATCCCGCAACAGTAGGAATTCATAATTCTTGGATATTTGTCAATCTCACATGACCTAAAATCTGTCTATGGAGAGACATTTGAGGGTATCCGTCATTTTTCATTTCACCCCTACATCTCAAACTTCCAAAAATCAACGGAAGGCCTTTGAAAATCGGGGATAAATCGACGTCGATTCCAGAATTCCGCGGCGGGAATAATTGCTTAATTTGTGATTTTTAACATTCTCACATGTGAGCACGACTATTCATGGAAAAAACTCAGAGGGGTATTTTCAATTTTTGCTCTCGCCCGAATCCTCGAAATTCTCACTAGTAACGGGAGGCCTTTGAAAATTTGAAGAAACCAAGTTCAACTCCGAAAAATTGCAAGTGTATTTTTGGCTCCAAACCATGACAACTTCATCACAGCAGTACAAATATTGTTTCCAACGGATGATGTGTGGTTCTTGATGTCATGTGTCAAAAGTGGTCCCCCAGGTCATCGGAAGAAAGTCGATTTTTCAAAAATTATCCACCAAAATCACTAAAATCGCCGCAATTTTGCTCCCAGACAAGATACAGCAAATCTAAGCATAGATTCGGAATCCTCATGAAATTTCGCATCTTTTGAGCCTAAAATCATGGTATTTGGACAACATTGACGTTTCTTAGAAAAGGCCGAAGACGCGCCGAAAAAGAGCTCACTTTTGAGAGGGGAAAATGACATATTTCAGATGGTTTTTGATCATTTGAACGTGTTCCACTTATCGACTCGTGATCTAGATATGGGAATGAACAACTTTGTGGAATAAAACCTAAAACATACAGCAATAGGGTCATACCTCATTGATGTCCAAAATTCCGAAAATCAACTGGAGAACGTTGAATATAGCGGGAAAAGTGGGTTCATTTCTAGATGGTTCCTGCAACATTGAACTAGTTCCAATCGGTAAATCGTCGTGTAGGCATGAAAATATTAGACTTCATGGAGGAAAAACCCCAATATACTCAAATATGTCTTTTCTCACCTAATCTCCCGTTTCCCGGAATCCACGGTGAGGCCTTTGAAAAACCGGGAATGAGCGACGTCGATTCCAGAATCCCGCAACAGTAGGAATTCATAATTCTTGGATATTTGTCAATCTCACATGACCTAAAATCTGTCTATGGAGAGACATTTGAGGGTATCCGTCATTTTTCATTTCACCCCTACATCTCAAACTTCCAAAAATCAACGGAAGGCCTTTGAAAATCGGGGATAAATCGACGTCGATTCCAGAATTCCGCGGCGGGAATAATTGCTTAATTTGTGATTTTTAACATTCTCACATGTGAGCACGACTATTCATGGAAAAAACTCAGAGGGGTATTTTCAATTTTTGCTCTCGCCCGAATCCTCGAAATTCTCACTAGTAACGGGAGGCCTTTGAAAATTTGAAGAAACCAAGTTCAGTTCCGAAAAATTGCAAGTGTATTTTTGGCTCCAAACCATGACAACTTCATCACAGCAGTACAAATATTGTTTCCAACGGATGATGTGTGGTTCTTGATGTCATGTGTCAAAAGTGGTCCCCCAGGTCATCGGAAGAAAGTCGATTTTTCAAAAATTATCCACCAAAATCACTAAAATCGCCGCAATTTTGCTCCCAGACAAGATACAGCAAATCTAAGCATAGATTCGGAATCCTCATGAAATTTCGCATCTTTTGAGCCTAAAATCATGGTATTTGGACAACATTGACGTTTCTTAGAAAAGGCCGAAGACGCGCCGAAAAAGAGCTCACTTTTGAGAGGGGAAAATGACATATTTCAGATGGTTTTTGATCATTTGAACGTGTTCCACTTATCGACTCGTGATCTAGATATGGGAATGAACAACTTTGTGGAATAAAACCTAAAACATACAGCAATAGGGTCATACCTCATTGATGTCCAAAATTCCGAAAATCAACTGGAGAACGTTGAATATAGCGGGAAAAGTGGGTTCATTTCTAGATGGTTCCTGCAACATTGAACTAGTTCCAATCGGTAAATCGTCGTGTAGGCATGAAAATATTAGACTTCATGGAGGAAAAACCCCAATATACTCAAATATGTCTTTTCTCACCTAATCTCCCGTTTCCCGGAATCCACGGTGAGGCCTTTGAAAAACCGGGAATGAGCGACGTCGATTCCAGAATCCCGCAACAGTAGGAATTCATAATTCTTGGATATTTGTCAATCTCACATGACCTAAAATCTGTCTATGGAGAGACATTTGAGGGTATCCGTCATTTTTCATTTCACCCCTACATCTCAAACTTCCAAAAATCAACGGAAGGCCTTTGAAAATCGGGGATAAATCGACGTCGATTCCAGAATTCCGCGGCGGGAATAATTGCTTAATTTGTGATTTTTAACATTCTCACATGTGAGCACGACTATTCATGGAAAAAACTCAGAGGGGTATTTTCAATTTTTGCTCTCGCCCGAATCCTCGAAATTCTCACTAGTAACGGGAGGCCTTTGAAAATTTGAAGAAACCAAGTTCAGTTCCGAAAAATTGCAAGTGTATTTTTGGCTCCAAACCATGACAACTTCATCACAGCAGTACAAATATTGTTTCCAACGGATGATGTGTGGTTCTTGATGTCATGTGTCAAAAGTGGTCCCCCAGGTCATCGGAAGAAAGTCGATTTTTCAAAAATTATCCACCAAAATCACTAAAATCGCCGCAATTTTGCTCCCAGACAAGATACAGCAAATCTAAGCATAGATTCGGAATCCTCATGAAATTTCGCATCTTTTGAGCCTAAAATCATGGTATTTGGACAACATTGACGTTTCTTAGAAAAGGCCGAAGACGCGCCGAAAAAGAGCTCACTTTTGAGAGGGGAAAATGACATATTTCAGATGGTTTTTGATCATTTGAACGTGTTCCACTTATCGACTCGTGATCTAGATATGGGAATGAACAACTTTGTGGAATAAAACCTAAAACATACAGCAATAGGGTCATACCTCATTGATGTCCAAAATTCCGAAAATCAACTGGAGAACGTTGAATATAGCGGGAAAAGTGGGTTCATTTCTAGATGGTTCCTGCAACATTGAACTAGTTCCAATCGGTAAATCGTCGTGTAGGCATGAAAATATTAGACTTCATGGAGGAAAAACCCCAATATACTCAAATATGTCTTTTCTCACCTAATCTCCCGTTTCCCGGAATCCACGGTGAGGCCTTTGAAAAACCGGGAATGAGCGACGTCGATTCCAGAATCCCGCAACAGTAGGAATTCATAATTCTTGGATATTTGTCAATCTCACATGACCTAAAATCTGTCTATGGAGAGACATTTGAGGGTATCCGTCATTTTTCATTTCACCCCTACATCTCAAACTTCCAAAAATCAACGGAAGGCCTTTGAAAATCGGGGATAAATCGACGTCGATTCCAGAATTCCGCGGCGGGAATAATTGCTTAATTTGTGATTTTTAACATTCTCACATGTGAGCACGACTATTCATGGAAAAAACTCAGAGGGGTATTTTCAATTTTTGCTCTCGCCCGAATCCTCGAAATTCTCACTAGTAACGGGAGGCCTTTGAAAATTTGAAGAAACCAAGTTCAGTTCCGAAAAATTGCAAGTGTATTTTTGGCTCCAAACCATGACAACTTCATCACAGCAGTACAAATATTGTTTCCAACGGATGATGTGTGGTTCTTGATGTCATGTGTCAAAAGTGGTCCCCCAGGTCATCGGAAGAAAGTCGATTTTTCAAAAATTATCCACCAAAATCACTAAAATCGCCGCAATTTTGCTCCCAGACAAGATACAGCAAATCTAAGCATAGATTCGGAATCCTCATGAAATTTCGCATCTTTTGAGCCTAAAATCATGGTATTTGGACAACATTGACGTTTCTTAGAAAAGGCCGAAGACGCGCCGAAAAAGAGCTCACTTTTGAGAGGGGAAAATGACATATTTCAGATGGTTTTTGATCATTTGAACGTGTTCCACTTATCGACTCGTGATCTAGATATGGGAATGAACAACTTTGTGGAATAAAACCTAAAACATACAGCAATAGGGTCATACCTCATTGATGTCCAAAATTCCGAAAATCAACTGGAGAACGTTGAATATAGCGGGAAAAGTGGGTTCATTTCTAGATGGTTCCTGCAACATTGAACTAGTTCCAATCGGTAAATCGTCGTGTAGGCATGAAAATATTAGACTTCATGGAGGAAAAACCCCAATATACTCAAATATGTCTTTTCTCACCTAATCTCCCGTTTCCCGGAATCCACGGTGAGGCCTTTGAAAAACCGGGAATGAGCGACGTCGATTCCAGAATCCCGCAACAGTAGGAATTCATAATTCTTGGATATTTGTCAATCTCACATGACCTAAAATCTGTCTATGGAGAGACATTTGAGGGTATCCGTCATTTTTCATTTCACCCCTACATCTCAAACTTCCAAAAATCAACGGAAGGCCTTTGAAAATCGGGGATAAATCGACGTCGATTCCAGAATTCCGCGGCGGGAATAATTGCTTAATTTGTGATTTTTAACATTCTCACATGTGAGCACGACTATTCATGGAAAAAACTCAGAGGGGTATTTTCAATTTTTGCTCTCGCCCGAATCCTCGAAATTCTCACTAGTAACGGGAGGCCTTTGAAAATTTGAAGAAACCAAGTTCAACTCCGAAAAATTGCAAGTGTATTTTTGGCTCCAAACCATGACAACTTCATCACAGCAGTACAAATATTGTTTCCAACGGATGATGTGTGGTTCTTGATGTCATGTGTCAAAAGTGGTCCCCCAGGTCATCGGAAGAAAGTCGATTTTTCAAAAATTATCCACCAAAATCACTAAAATCGCCGCAATTTTGCTCCCAGACAAGATACAGCAAATCTAAGCATAGATTCGGAATCCTCATGAAATTTCGCATCTTTTGAGCCTAAAATCATGGTATTTGGACAACATTGACGTTTCTTAGAAAAGGCCGAAGACGCGCCGAAAAAGAGCTCACTTTTGAGAGGGGAAAATGACATATTTCAGATGGTTTTTGATCATTTGAACGTGTTCCACTTATCGACTCGTGATCTAGATATGGGAATGAACAACTTTGTGGAATAAAACCTAAAACATACAGCAATAGGGTCATACCTCATTGATGTCCAAAATTCCGAAAATCAACTGGAGAACGTTGAATATAGCGGGAAAAGTGGGTTCATTTCTAGATGGTTCCTGCAACATTGAACTAGTTCCAATCGGTAAATCGTCGTGTAGGCATGAAAATATTAGACTTCATGGAGGAAAAACCCCAATATACTCAAATATGTCTTTTCTCACCTAATCTCCCGTTTCCCGGAATCCACGGTGAGGCCTTTGAAAAACCGGGAATGAGCGACGTCGATTCCAGAATCCCGCAACAGTAGGAATTCATAATTCTTGGATATTTGTCAATCTCACATGACCTAAAATCTGTCTATGGAGAGACATTTGAGGGTATCCGTCATTTTTCATTTCACCCCTACATCTCAAACTTCCAAAAATCAACGGAAGGCCTTTGAAAATCGGGGATAAATCGACGTCGATTCCAGAATTCCGCGGCGGGAATAATTGCTTAATTTGTGATTTTTAACATTCTCACATGTGAGCACGACTATTCATGGAAAAAACTCAGAGGGGTATTTTCAATTTTTGCTCTCGCCCGAATCCTCGAAATGCTCACTAGTAACGGTAGGCCTTTGAAAATTTGAAGAAACCAAGTTCAGTTCCGAAAAATTGCAAGTGTATTTTTGGCTCCAAACCATGACAACTTCATCACAGCAGTACAAATATTGTTTCCAACGGATGATGTGTGGTTCTTGATGTCATGTGTCAAAAGTGGTCCCCCAGGTCATCGGAAGAAAGTCGATTTTTCAAAAATTATCCACTAAAATCACTAAAATCGCCGCAATTTTGCTCCCAGACAAGATACAGCAAATTTAAGCATAGATTCGGAATCCTCATGAAATTTCGCATCTTTTGAGCCTAAAATCATAGTATTTGGACAACATTGACGTTTCTTAGAAAAGGCCGAAGACGCGCCGAAAAAGAGCTCACTTTTGAGAGGGGAAAATGACATATTTCAGATGGTTTTTGATCATTTGAACGTGTTCCACTTATCGACTCGTGATCTAGATATGGGAATGAACAACTTTGTGGAATAAAACCTAAAACATACAGCAATAGGGTCATACCTCATTGATGTCCAAAATTCCGAAAATCAACTGGAGAACGTTGAATATAGCGGGAAAAGTGGGTTCATTTCTAGATGGTTCCTGCAACATTGAACTAGTTCCAATCGGTAAATCGTCGTGTAGGCATGAAAATATTAGACTTCATGGAGGAAAAACCCCAATATACTCAAATATGTCTTTTCTCACCTAATCTCCCGTTTCCCGGAATCCACGGTGAGGCCTTTGAAAAACCGGGAATGAGCGACGTCGATTCCAGAATCCCGCAACAGTAGGAATTCATAATTCTTGGATATTTGTCAATCTCACATGACCTAAAATCTGTCTATGGAGAGACATTTGAGGGTATCCGTCATTTTTCATTTCACCCCTACATCTCAAACTTCCAAAAATCAACGGAAGGCCTTTGAAAATCGGGGATAAATCGACGTCGATTCCAGAATTCCGCGGCGGGAATAATTGCTTAATTTGTGATTTTTAACATTCTCACATGTGAGCACGACTATTCATGGAAAAAACTCAGAGGGGTATTTTCAATTTTTGCTCTCGCCCGAATCCTCGAAATTCTCACTAGTAACGGGAGGCCTTTGAAAATTTGAAGAAACCAAGTTCAGTTCCGAAAAATTGCAAGTGTATTTTTGGCTCCAAACCATGACAACTTCATCACAGCAGTACAAATATTGTTTCCAACGGATGATGTGTGGTTCTTGATGTCATGTGTCAAAAGTGGTCCCCCAGGTCATCGGAAGAAAGTCGATTTTTCAAAAATTATCCACCAAAATCACTAAAATCGCCGCAATTTTGCTCCCAGACAAGATACAGCAAATCTAAGCATAGATTCGGAATCCTCATGAAATTTCGCATCTTTTGAGCCTAAAATCATGGTATTTGGACAACATTGACGTTTCTTAGAAAAGGCCGAAGACGCGCCGAAAAAGAGCTCACTTTTGAGAGGGGAAAATGACATATTTCAGATGGTTTTTGATCATTTGAACGTGTTCCACTTATCGACTCGTGATCTAGATATGGGAATGAACAACTTTGTGGAATAAAACCTAAAACATACAGCAATAGGGTCATACCTCATTGATGTCCAAAATTCCGAAAATCAACTGGAGAACGTTGAATATAGCGGGAAAAGTGGGTTCATTTCTAGATGGTTCCTGCAACATTGAACTAGTTCCAATCGGTAAATCGTCGTGTAGGCATGAAAATATTAGACTTCATGGAGGAAAAACCCCAATATACTCAAATATGTCTTTTCTCACCTAATCTCCCGTTTCCCGGAATCCACGGTGAGGCCTTTGAAAAACCGGGAATGAGCGACGTCGATTCCAGAATCCCGCAACAGTAGGAATTCATAATTCTTGGATATTTGTCAATCTCACATGACCTAAAATCTGTCTATGGAGAGACATTTGAGGGTATCCGTCATTTTTCATTTCACCCCTACATCTCAAACTTCCAAAAATCAACGGAAGGCCTTTGAAAATCGGGGATAAATCGACGTCGATTCCAGAATTCCGCGGCGGGAATAATTGCTTAATTTGTGATTTTTAACATTCTCACATGTGAGCACGACTATTCATGGAAAAAACTCAGAGGGGTATTTTCAATTTTTGCTCTCGCCCGAATCCTCGAAATTCTCACTAGTAACGGGAGGCCTTTGAAAATTTGAAGAAACCAAGTTCAGTTCCGAAAAATTGCAAGTGTATTTTTGGCTCCAAACCATGACAACTTCATCACAGCAGTACAAATATTGTTTCCAACGGATGATGTGTGGTTCTTGATGTCATGTGTCAAAAGTGGTCCCCCAGGTCATCGGAAGAAAGTCGATTTTTCAAAAATTATCCACCAAAATCACTAAAATCGCCGCAATTTTGCTCCCAGACAAGATACAGCAAATCTAAGCATAGATTCGGAATCCTCATGAAATTTCGCATCTTTTGAGCCTAAAATCATGGTATTTGGACAACATTGACGTTTCTTAGAAAAGGCCGAAGACGCGCCGAAAAAGAGCTCACTTTTGAGAGGGGAAAATGACATATTTCAGATGGTTTTTGATCATTTGAACGTGTTCCACTTATCGACTCGTGATCTAGATATGGGAATGAACAACTTTGTGGAATAAAACCTAAAACATACAGCAATAGGGTCATACCTCATTGATGTCCAAAATTCCGAAAATCAACTGGAGAACGTTGAATATAGCGGGAAAAGTGGGTTCATTTCTAGATGGTTCCTGCAACATTGAACTAGTTCCAATCGGTAAATCGTCGTGTAGGCATGAAAATATTAGACTTCATGGAGGAAAAACCCCAATATACTCAAATATGTCTTTTCTCACCTAATCTCCCGTTTCCCGGAATCCACGGTGAGGCCTTTGAAAAACCGGGAATGAGCGACGTCGATTCCAGAATCCCGCAACAGTAGGAATTCATAATTCTTGGATATTTGTCAATCTCACATGACCTAAAATCTGTCTATGGAGAGACATTTGAGGGTATCCGTCATTTTTCATTTCACCCCTACATCTCAAACTTCCAAAAATCAACGGAAGGCCTTTGAAAATCGGGGATAAATCGACGTCGATTCCAGAATTCCGCGGCGGGAATAATTGCTTAATTTGTGATTTTTAACATTCTCACATGTGAGCACGACTATTCATGGAAAAAACTCAGAGGGGTATTTTCAATTTTTGCTCTCGCCCGAATCCTCGAAATGCTCACTAGTAACGGTAGGCCTTTGAAAATTTGAAGAAACCAAGTTCAGTTCCGAAAAATTGCAAGTGTATTTTTGGCTCCAAACCATGACAACTTCATCACAGCAGTACAAATATTGTTTCCAACGGATGATGTGTGGTTCTTGATGTCATGTGTCAAAAGTGGTCCCCCAGGTCATCGGAAGAAAGTCGATTTTTCAAAAATTATCCACTAAAATCACTAAAATCGCCGCAATTTTGCTCCCAGACAAGATACAGCAAATTTAAGCATAGATTCGGAATCCTCATGAAATTTCGCATCTTTTGAGCCTAAAATCATAGTATTTGGACAACATTGACGTTTCTTAGAAAAGGCCGAAGACGCGCCGAAAAAGAGCTCACTTTTGAGAGGGGAAAATGACATATTTCAGATGGTTTTTGATCATTTGAACGTGTTCCACTTATCGACTCGTGATCTAGATATGGGAATGAACAACTTTGTGGAATAAAACCTAAAACATACAGCAATAGGGTCATACCTCATTGATGTCCAAAATTCCGAAAATCAACTGGAGAACGTTGAATATAGCGGGAAAAGTGGGTTCATTTCTAGATGGTTCCTGCAACATTGAACTAGTTCCAATCGGTAAATCGTCGTGTAGGCATGAAAATATTAGACTTCATGGAGGAAAAACCCCAATATACTCAAATATGTCTTTTCTCACCTAATCTCCCGTTTCCCGGAATCCACGGTGAGGCCTTTGAAAAACCGGGAATGAGCGACGTCGATTCCAGAATCCCGCAACAGTAGGAATTCATAATTCTTGGATATTTGTCAATCTCACATGACCTAAAATCTGTCTATGGAGAGACATTTGAGGGTATCCGTCATTTTTCATTTCACCCCTACATCTCAAACTTCCAAAAATCAACGGAAGGCCTTTGAAAATCGGGGATAAATCGACGTCGATTCCAGAATTCCGCGGCGGGAATAATTGCTTAATTTGTGATTTTTGTCAATCTCACATGACATAAAGTCTGTCTATGGAGAGACATTTGAGGGTATATGCCATTTTTCGTTTGTGCAAGAGACAAAAGTTTTATTAATTTGATCCCATCTAAGACTTTCCAATGAGAAGACGATTTAAAGCTATTTTAGATAATATTGATACAACAAAAGAGATCATTGGCGAATTCGAGATCAAACAATTCTAATCACCGGCAAAATAGAAGATATTCAAAAGTTATCCAGCTGCTGCATAACGTGGCATTCTTCTCACATAGACTGGTGGCGGTGGTGGAGGTGTATATGATTCTGCTTCACTCATCATTTGAAGATTTTCAGTGAATGCAAGAAATAGAGCAAGATAGGCGAGGTACTGCAAGAAGAATATTGGAGATAGATGTTGAAAGGGAAATCGAAAAACGGAAAACAAACCAAAGAAAATCTTGATTCATCGCTTAGCGATATGAATGCAACTCGGAGAATGGCAAGAAACGTCGAAGAGAATATGAGGACACATGTCTAAAAGTTGATTTTTCTTTGCTTATTCCAGTCATTTTAGTCTACCTTATAGTAATTCCTCCTCAAATCATAATAAGTTTCATCAACATTCACTCGAGCTTTTCGATACGAAAGAACATAGGTGAACATGAGAGCAGAGAGTAAAGAAACGGACATGAGACCGTCTAGAAACACGTGGGAAAGCATTGAGACGGCAGCGATTGTCTGAAAAATGATTGAGATGGAGGAGGGATTGGATGGGATAACGGCTATTCGACGAAGAATGAAACAATAATAGAGTGAATACATTCTCATCACAAAATATAACAAATGGAAACGTTTGTAACTTGTAGTCTCTTTTATACAGGACGACTTCTCAAATACAAATCGTTCTTTTTATCACTCCAAAAACTGGTCAAGATTTCTGATCACTTTGATTTTTTGGTCTTTTAAAATCATTGGCAACTTTGTAAAAGGGAAGTTCTCTTCTTTTGTACGTTTTGAAGAAGACAGTAATTTTCAAGATTTGAGAGGATGGTCAGACTATAAACGCGTCACAAAGTTTAACGAAAAGATACAATTGGTCGAAGAATGTTTTCTTGTTTTGTTAGCCAAATATATTGCTTTTTCAGTCAATTGTCCGATTGGACTTTTTGTTGGTCAAATTGAAGTGGACATTAGATGAGAGGGTCTAGTACTTTTGGCTTCTAAATGGATACATACAGATTTTTGTATATTTCGAACATCAGGACTTTTTCCAAGTTTTCAGGAAGTTCGCTCAAAACTTCAAACATCATCTCAGTAGTTTTTTGTCTATTCCTAATCCAGATTATCATCCCTCTCTAAAAGACTCACCAATGAATATTTCTTGAGCGTGACACTCAATGGTTTCTGCTTCTCTCCGTCTCTTCGCCTCCATATTCTCTCTTGCTGCCTGTAGTCGTTCACTTCCATCTGAAATATGAATAAAGTAGAATTCAACTAATATAAGAATATCAAGAAAATTATTTGTCAAAAAAACAATTGAACAAAAACATCTCGAATGTTCTGAATTATTGAGACAAAGTGATGAATGAACAGGAATTCAATTCAAGGAGTGTGAGAAAAGAAACAAGTTTACAAATTGAAGTGGACAAACCGTTTTGTACCGATCGAAGTTGTGAGACGAAGGGGAATAGACAGAACAAAAGAAAACGAAGAAAAAAGGAGGAAAGGGTCGAAAAAATAAACAAGACACTTTTTTTGTTGATGGTTACCTCGCAAAGAAGGGAATCTTTTATTTTCTTGACAAGAGTGACCTTTAAATCGAAATGTAAGGAGTGAGAGTTGAGAAGAAATTCTTGTCTAGACCACATCAATCTATCCATTCTGATTTTCGAATTTGTTCAATTGATTCTGATAATTTAGATAGCGTAGGATCTGAATTCCAGATTATTCAACTCTGCGGAATCGAATTCTGAAACTCAATTTCCACCAACATCATTCCTTATTTGAAATTTGCCATTTTCAAAAAAATAATGTCTGAAAAGTATATCTTCTAGCTAAAAGTAAACAATCTTGACTGAGAAAAGATGCTTCTCTCTAAAAAGAGATTGGAGGAGAAGAGAATACGAGAAAAAATAGAAGAGAGATCTGGAAAAAAACCAATGTCAATTTTATGTTGGAGACAGGAAGCATGCCAAAGTTCATTGAATTGACCGAAGAATTTGCATTTTTGCGGAGAAAACAGGAGTGACTTTGGCCACTAGGTACATATTGATAACTGTTGAGTTTTGAGAACCAAAGACTTGTAAGTTTGCAAAAAAGAAAAAAAAGGATAAATAAAAATTCGTAGGAAGATGTTGCGAAACCACTTGAATCTCACGGTAACTGATGCATGCCAATGGAAAAAAGAGGTGAGAGAAATCGAGAGAACGATTGTAATTCCAGATAACGATAGACTGCTTCAATAGCAGAAAAGTGTAAAGTAAAGTAAGAAAAAACGGTGAAAAGGGGAAATAGGGAGGTTATCGAATGCTAATGACACAGAGATTAATTACATTCGAGACTACATTGGGAATTTAATATAAGAACATTCAAACATCAACATACTTAGAAGTGAGAAAACGGATATTTGGGAAATAAATTATAACTTGAAAATACTGAAAATCAAGTAAAATAATGGGGAGAGTATGAATGAACCAAGATGTTGTAAAAATTCCATGACTATATAATTTTGATTTAAATCTGGAAATTTCAACGAACGTGCTGGGAATGTGACTACAGACAAGAAAGAATTTTCGAAAGCATAGTAAGAAAATCTGGCTAACAGAAAGTGTTTAGCGTACTATCGAGTTATCTTCAAAATGGAATTTAAGTGACAAACATTAACTTTTATTTTGTTGAAATTCTCACAGATTATTGAATTATGATGATGATGATTTCTCCTGTGCACTACGATTTAGTGAAACATTGGCGATGTTCAGAAAATATTTTCCAAATAAAATATGTTTTCCAAAAACTTTTCTTTTTCTTCTTTCTCCATAATTGTCATGTTGCGTTGCTGAACTGAAAACACAGTTCAACCAAAAGAGACATAGACAAGGGGGAAAATAAAGTGAGTTCCGGATTATAATTGCATATGGATTCTCTCCCTTTCTGTTTTTTCCACTTCAATTTGGACTCATAGTGGAAAGAAAAGTTGGTAGAAGGTTTCAGAATAAATAGAAGGAGGAGGGTGTTCCATTTCATAAATTCGGGGAATGGGTCATTGAATCTTTCGTACGCCCAATTGAATATAGAACGTACATATGCTATATGGTATTCTCAAGATTCTCCCATTTCAGCGGATCAACAACTTTTAGAAAAGATGAGGACAAACGGAGTCCATAACCTCATAGTGTAAAGGAGGAATGAATTTATCTTTCACCATTCTCATAATTGAAAGTGTACAAATTCAGTTCAGCAATTTCAGAACAAGGTGAAGCTTTCAAAATGGCTCCGAAAACGCTCATCATCGATTTTTGTTTAGACCTTAGAATCACTAGAAGGAGCAGAAAACTTACTAAATAGCCAGGACCTACAGACTATGCTCCCGACTGCGATGATTCTGAAATACGAAAAATTGTCATCCACGTGTATCCTATTTACCTAATTATTATTAGGGGAACAGGTGGTCATGGGATGTGGTTTCAGAATCATTGATTCTATAATCATCTGTTCTTAGGTTCTCCGACACATTCGCTAAATCATAATGTGTTCTCTTTATGATAATTCTTCATACCCTTTCAGAACGTTTCACAAATAACAATCCGAACATTCTTCTAAAGTTTTTAAGTCAGCCAATATCGATTCCCATTTGGGAATCAAATGGACGGAGAAATAAACACGAATGAATAAAAATAAACAAAATGAGAAAGTAAACCACAAGAAAAAAGAAGCCATTTGACACCGACGCAATCAAAACAGACGACACAAAGTCAACTGGTTCGTCTGTTTTCCGACCAAACGATTACATTTCTCTCTCCTTTTCTAGTCACTTTATGATATATATATCCGATGCATCTCCTTTTTTCCGAGTCTCACTTTTTCTGTTTCGAAGATCTAGAGACTAAAGTTCGATTCCTTTAGCTGACAACTGCCTACCGTATTCCTAATTGTCGTAAATACTTTCCGTTTTACACACCTAATCTTTCCTGCTAATGTTAGCAATACGACAGTGTGCTTAATGTGTGTGAATGGGATAATCGACACGGTGGGTGGCCTATCGGGAGACCGACAGTAGGCGGGGAGTGCTTTTGGGGTCAAGGAACCATTCCCACGTGTGAGAATTGAGATCAGTGGAACAGTTCAACAAATGGAATCTGAATGTGCTGTCGAAAACATAAATCAGTAGCTTTGCGGGAACAGGGCAGAGAAATTTCTTGTCACGCCCGATGG
This sequence comes from Caenorhabditis sinica, assembly GCA_963932045.1. NCBI lineage: Eukaryota > Metazoa > Nematoda > Chromadorea > Rhabditida > Rhabditidae > Caenorhabditis > Caenorhabditis sinica. The sequence goes on along the minus strand of OZ009941.1, from coordinate 11,224,720 downwards.
TCAAATCCTGGTCATCGGAATCATACAGAGTGATAAGGAAAATAATTTGTGCCGGTGAAACTATTATAACTGACCATTGCTAATATAGATGTCTTGATGAGTTTTGACTTAGAGGACCTTCTTCAAATCCCCTCCATTTTGGTAATAAACAGTTCAATCAAATATTCTTGTGAGATATTAGATTTTTGTCCCACCAATGATCTGGGAGTGTTTCTTTGAGACATCAGCGCTCCTGAAGCATAATGATCATAATGAAGAGAAGTTAATTTAGTGTTAAAATCATTTGGCGCCATATGTTTCCAGTCAAACGCCTCTGGTAAGTTTCGATCTAGTTCGAGAAATTCGAAACTGAAAACTCGATGCGCAAGTGATTGGAAAATAAATGCTCTATCGAATTAGATAAGAATATGTCTAATCTACAGAAGTTGATTTCATTGGCAGTTTCAAATTAAAATCGGAACCTTCTTTGTCTATCCGGGATTTTCCTCCAGAAACTCACTTTAGATTAGCTAGAGAGTTTCCCAAAAAGGGAGGGTGTCTATAATTTCAAGGGTCATTGTTTTGATGTAATAATTTTGAAGAACTTTAGGCCAGAATTCGAATGTTTGAGAATAAGTATTTAGCAACAATTTTTGAGTGTATTGTTTCCTGAGAATAATAACTTTCAGAAAGAAAAAACTGTCATAGAGGGTTCCTCTGAGACTGAGACTGGTCCAACAACAAATCTCAGTGACCACATCTGAAACCATAGCCTGCTTGATATCTCATTCCGGTTCTACCCCAAATGCCAAACTGTACATCTCTCCCCTCTTTGACTTTGCTCATCTCCCAAACTGACCACCCATTAGTCGATCTTCTTGTCTGTGTATCGTCTCAAGTGTTAGACATCTCTTGATAAGAAGAGCCATCTCCCTGTAACTTACGCAAACAACACGCCTCCTTAAATAGAGTAGCCCCCCTCCTACCGGGTCGGCATGTTTGAGCCATGTTCCGGCCGGCCACTCGACTGATACACTCTTACCGATTTCCGTGTTTGTTCGAGATTAGCCCTCTCATCACTACTACTACTACACCGACTGCTTCCTCTTCTTGACCCCCTCTTTTGGAATTATTTGTCAAGATGATACTCTCTCTTTTGATCAACAATTAGCAATGTTAGCTACTTGTACACTTGATCTTCAGATGAGTTTATTTATGCTATGGTAAAGCTACATACAACTCTGGGATAACTGTAAAAGAAGCTACATAACAAAGATTGAAAAGTTAACTGAAAATGTGATTTTTTGTCCCAGGAGCATCCAGAAATGTACCAGTTGGCTAGTCACACCAGTGAAGCAAAACAGAGTGCAATGGGAGAAAATAGGAAAAGTGAAGAGGAGCGACAGGTTTCTGAACTTTGCAGAGGTAAATCTTGCATGTTCGATACAGCATTATTAAATTTCGAAAGATGACTTTTTTTGGATTAGGTGACCTGACTATGAGAAATAAGTCTTCCATTATTTTATAAATTTCGATACTGTAGAAAAAATGGTAGATATATTATAATCTACCTTTTAGATTTACTCCTTTTTCAACTGAAATATCATTTCTTCATTCATATCTGCTTCAGTTTGACCTTTTTAGACGATCCGAATGATCATACATCAGAATGACCGTAATCCAATCAAAGATTCAAGTTCAACTCCATCAAACCTAGTTCCTCCCTCTTGATTCCTTACGCTCCCTGGCTGATCTCAAATCCACTCGAATTTTGTCCATAGCTCCGTCCCTTTTGTCCACTCTTCTCCATTTTCTTGTCTCCTATTTGTCTTCTTGTTAGCTCGGGCGCCTTTTCGACCGTTTTTCTCAATTCGTTTGTCACCATTCCAGACGTGACAAGATTCCCACCTGACTCTGACTATACGGTGAGCGCACCTCCTCCCGAGAACAAAAAAGCCGGTTAAAAACAGTGAGAAGTGAAAAAAATGAGAGATAGAGACAGAGAACAACTATCAGGGGGAGCCGATAAATGGGGTTACGGTAGTTGGCAGAGAGGAGAGAGCGTTTGGAAAGAATGGAAAAAGTTTGGTAACAATTTCTAATATAATACTCTTGAGTGCAGATCCTTCTTATCGAGACTATAATAGAAATATATTCATATTAATTCCAGCCCGTTGAATCATGTAAACTTAATTTTGTTAGCTTTGATTCTGCTGACACTGGAAATCTCACAGCTTATTCTTTCCTCAAGTCTTCGGCTTCAAATCTCATCATACTAAAGAGTTCTGCCAATTTTTACCCACCTTCATTTAAAATTACTCCAAGCACCACATCATGTAAACGTATGATTAACTTGTGCAGGTGTCAACTTTTCCAAATTGAATTTGGTTTGAGCCGCGTTTGATGTATGCGTTTCTTATTCATGTTACTCCTACATATTTGGGTGAATTCGCGATATAAGTATTGATAGAACCTAAAATTTGAGTTTGAAACAGAGGCGTAAGCTTTGAAAATGTGGTAGAATGTGAGTTTGTCATCTTTTTGAGAGTCCCTTTCTGAATCCCCACGAGTTCAGTGAAAACTACAGTACCGGACAAACAGCATAATATTTTAAGTGTTTTCCGTTGAAAATGGTCAGTTTTGAATATTTGAAAAAAGTTGTTTAGAGTAGTCAAATTGGTCAGAAATTTTGAGAGCATATCAATCAAACCTAAAACTTTATCTTTGTAAAGGACTTCTTTTTTTGCACCTGCTCCTTGTAAAATGATCAGAAGGAGTCTGCCGCTATATCGAGTTTCAGTGTTGATTTCAAGAAAAATTAATCTGCACTTTTTCTTATATATTTTCAATGGCTTTACGTACATATGTGTTGTTAACTACAAAATTAAAGATCAAGGTTGATTAATCTACACAAAAATTTTCAGAACAACAGGTCTACCACAAACTACATTTTCAATTGTCCAAAGTTGGCTATCTTCATCTAAAAACACCCCAATATGATTTAATCGTGTCCGGTACTGTAGCCGGGGAAGTGATAATTACTGAATTAACGTTGAGTCAGAATAGGTAACTGATTCAGCTCTGGAAATGGCATTCAGTCTACAAGAAACTATAATACATTTCTGAATTTTGATGAGCCATAACTTGGAGCAAAAATTCTGTCCATCGAAACTCACCTATAGGCACCTCGAAAACTGATTTCAAAAACTAAACATTTTCCAAATGAGAGGTGTTTTTATGATATCGATTACACATGCCCACACAATTTTCAAAATGTCTCTTTCTCTCTAAACATTTCGATTTGAAAGGTACCTCTTTAAACCTGCAAATGCAAATGTATTCCTGTTATCAGTCCGTCTCTCTCTCTCTAACTCTTTTTCTCTCTTTCTGTCTGTTTCCATTCATTTTCATTGATAACTTGTAGTCGTCTGCCTTGTCTGCCATTATTCCCTTTTCAATACAAACATTCTCTCTTTCTTCTTCTTCTTCCCATTTCTCCATGAGCTCTTCAATATAAAGCACCCGGAAAGGGGAAAACCTTCTTCTCCCTAATTGCCAGGTGTCCCCCCGTGTCTCTCATGCGAAATGATCAATGATTAAATGTCTCGTTTTCCATCTTCAGAAGCGTAAGATTTCATGAACACGAAGAGAAGATAATAGTCTGGTTTCTGTTAACATCACATTTCATTTGTTTTTCATGATACATGATGATTTGAACTTTTACCAACTTTTCACTCATAGCTGAATTCATCCTTCTATATTTCAATTACCCTTCGTAATATTTCCATTATTTCCGATGAGTTTCACACTTTTACTATTTGTTTTAATTATTGGCGTTGCATTCGAACACTATATTCATATGCTTCTTCGTCTTCTGAACTTTTTATCATATGACTACCGACGTCTTCTACAACACCCGTTCCCCAGATGAGACAGCTTCAGATTTTCGTTATTCTATCTATCATAGCATTATTCATCCCTCTTGTTCCCAATATTCTCTGTTCTATTTGTTCATCTACAAAAGCACTGTAAGTGGTCGCCAACCCGAAACCCCGCCCTTTTCTTCTCCCCCTCACTCCGCCCCCTTTGTTGCTCTCTATGAGCACACGGGGGACCGGCCCGGCCCTCCAACATCGTCATTCAAACTCAGCTACTGTCCTATTCTGTGGTGACCGATGTCCAGCGTCTTACCTGTTCAATATTTAGACCGTTTCCAAACTGAGGCTCTAATACTGTCAGGTAATGACGCTGGATTAGCTGGTCATTAATGTCTTGAGATGCAGGTAAGATAATGCTCTATGCTTTATTTTCTAAATACCAGTGAGAGAAAACAAAACGATGGACAGATTCAAGAATGATATTATCGAAATTCTGACATAGTTAGATGGAGAAACAAAAAATTGAATGATGATGAGAGAAAATGATAACACGAACATTAAAAAACCCCTCTGTTAACAGAACATGATATGAAAAAATGCTTACTAGAATTGAATAACCTATAAATTTATACTTTACTTCTTTTTGTTCTTCTTGTTTGTAGCTTTGCCAGTTGTAACCCAGCCATCATCCACCTGGAAAAAGATCATTGATATTTTCAAACACAACAAGGCAATGGAAGAAAAGTGGGCAGAAGAGAACTGACTGTGTGTACATTTGGCTGGTTTCTCTCTACCAAAATAAACACGTGTATTTGATGTTACGTGCTTCTTATCACCAGACAGATGCTTGGCTCAAAGCCAATATAAGACCAGATAGTCATTCCTACCTTCGCAGTTTCATTCTCCTGTCTCCGTCTCTCCGCTTCCATCCGTTCTCGTTTTGCCTTCACATCATCATGCGAGAGCATTGGAACTGAAGCGAACGAAATTTCTTCGGGCTTTGGAGTCGGGAAACCGAGACCTGGTGGCGGTGTCAAGACAACGTTCTCCAATCCAGGCGGAGGATTGGAAGCAGGAGCCTATAAAATTAGACTTATATTAGATTTTAAACTGAAAAGTTACCGTTTCAGTGGAAGGTGTACCCATTCCAAACATTCCAGAAAGCGAGAATGATGAGAACATTGATGTCATTGAAGGCAGCTTCGGCATATTCCAGAGCTGTAAATATAATAAACTATTGTAAAAAAAAAACAAAAATATATCTACCGCATCCATTTTCTCTTGATATGCATCCTTGACTGGTCCAGGAGGAGTCATTGGAGAATTCACGTTTTCAGTTGGATTCACTATCGGAGCCTGTGCCGGAGAGACTGTAGACGATGCTTGAGATGTTTCAGATTCTTGCTGGGCAGAGCCTTTGTTCTTATTTTTCTGAACAATGAAACTGTTAATAGAGAAATAATGAGACACACAAATACCTTATTTTTATTCTTTTGGTTTGGTGCATTCTTGACTTCTCCATTTTTCGCGGCATTCTTGACAGTGGCCACACTCCACTCGGGACTTTCATTTTGAGAAGGGTTTGCATTATTCGCGGTTGGAGGTGTTATAGATCTGGAAAAAAATCAGGTAAAGACCTGTTTTTAGATTGAATTTTTCATAAAGACACATTAATTTAACCAGCCGAACGTTTTTTTTACCTTGGTGGTTCAGGTTCCGTTTCGATTTCTTCCTGATCCGCTGCCAACTTCTCTTTAGTAGCAGCAGCAACCTTAGCTTGAATTTCCGCTTTTCTTCTAGCCCACTCTTCTTTTTTCTCTCTTTTTTCTTTTTCAGCTTGAGCTTCTTTGGACAATGGTATGTCCTGCCATGTGTCCCCGTTGCTGGTAGAAAGCTCCGGAGCCGGACCAAGTGAAGACCAAACTTCAGTTTTAGGAACTGTCACCTTGTTCTTCTTTTTGTTCTGATTCTGCGTCGCTTTCGAATAGTTCGCCGGTACCGTAACGCTCGAAATAGCTCCAGTTGATTTCTAAAATAATAAAGTTTTTAGGAGGTAATCAAGATAATCACTTACGATTTTGTTGTTTTTACTGTTCAGCCAAGAACTGTTAGCAGGAACAATTGGAGCAGAAGCAGCTGGTAGCGATGGAAAGTCAAACATTCCAGGGGCCTTTGTCGATGAGGATGACGTCGCAGTTGTATTCTGATCAACTCTCTGTATCATCTGAATGTTGGACTTCGCTGTCGGCGCGACGCGATCGTCGACAGTGTCGAATCGAAGTAGAGAGTTGTTAACTTTGACAACGGCTTGAGGTACATCTCTTCTCACAGTATATTCTTCATCTTCCTCTCGTTTTGCATTCTGGCGAGATGAAGATGGTCTCGATTTCTGTTGGACGGGTGCAGGTGGTGGTGGTTGACGCTTCTTCACAAGTGGTGGAACTTTTATCCGTAGTGGAGGAGCAGAAGACGTTGATGTCTCGCCAAGAGAAGGAAAGTGGTCAACTACAACTGGAGCAGCAGGCCCGGTTTTGTTGACCTTGTTCAAACGTGGGAACTCAGAAGACCGCATACTTGGCTGAAATTTGAACTTTGTGAAAGTTAGAGTAATAAAGTTGAATCCTACCGGTGGAGCTTGAGGAGCGAGACTTGGAAAATCTTGTTGGCTAGGTGTGAATGCAGATCTTGTGCTTGTGAAAACGCCTTTACTTTGAGCAGATCTAACAGTTGTAAATTCGCTTGGATCACTTTGAGGGTTGGTATCTACATGTTGTCGTTGAACAACAGCGATTCTTTCTCGAGGAACGGGAGGAGGCGGAGGATCGTTGTATCGTGGAGCGCCACGACCTCTGAAATAGTAATAAATTGAAATATTAATATAGAAATACGTCAACAGTACTTTCCCATCGGCCGTCCAGAATCTGGTGGAGGTCGTTGTCCGAATCCAAGTTCGATAAGATTTCTTCGTTCAGAATGTTCATTTGCTCTGTGCAAATCAAGTTCGAACTTGTTTGCAAAAGCAATACCCATTTGCTTGCAATCTTCAGCTTCACAGATGTAATGGTGATCTTTGTAATGCTTCTTGAGTTCGTCATGTTTTCTGAAAGAAGTTTATGATTTCATACAATATTTTAATACTAAATCTGACCCAAAGAAAACGTTGGTCATAGTTCCATCGGACTCGCAAAACTGGCAGAAAAAGTGATCTTTACGAAGATGACGATAACGGTTTTCTTCGTCTAAAAACTTCTGTTCACAGAACAGACACTGTGGATGTCCTTTGAAGCTCTTATCATCAAAGTCTCCCGTTCTCATATGTCTTTGGAGTTGATCCCTCGTGTACGTTTTCCTTTCTCTTGAAAATAAATTCAAGTTATCCGTACAAATATGACAGTAGGATTGCTCGTGTCGACTGGCCATATGTTGACGGAGAGACATGAATGATGGGAATTCCAGACGTTCACCGTCATCCCTGTAATTTTAACAGAATAGGAGAGAACGTTGGAAAGCAACATACGTCTTGCAAATCTTACAAACATGGGCCAAATATTTTTCGTATTTGGTACCTGCTACTTTGTTGCTGAATCGTATTCCAAACCGATCCTCATCCGGATGTCCCGATCGTTTAAAGTTGAGATCAACAGTGGCTGGATCATCTTCTACGGTGCAGAATGACAAAACATCGATGTCGGCACGACAAACAGGGCAAGTTTTCGAATTTCCTAGCACTCGCATTCGAATAACACATTCTGCGCAAACAGGATGACGACATGAACCGATCTGGAAATTTACCAGTTACATTCAAACGAGGATGTATGAGACTTACTCCAAACACATCGTTCTTCTTGCAACAAATGTCGCAATCAGCAGATTTCGGACCACATGGAATATCCGAAAAGTTGGTCTGTAATTAAACAAATTACAATCAAAGTACGAAGTCCGAGGAAAAACTTACATGTGCTGCTGAAATCATTCTCTCGTACTTTTTCATATCGACCTTGGTCGGTTGCTTGGGAGCAGCATTCGGACGGGAAGCATTAGGCTTTCTGGATGAAGTATTGTTGTTGTTATTGTTCGAACCTAGGAACAAATCGATTTTTTTCGGTTAACAAATTTTCAGCTACCTCCTCTACCACGATTTCCATTTGCTCCTTGGCCACGTCCTTTACCTTGGTTCTGGAAGCATTCAAATTAAAAATATGATCTAAAAGTTCGACTTACATTCTTTTTGCCCTCTTCGGGTTTCTTTTGCTCAGCAGCGTCGTCGGACATTGTCAACGGATTCTGAAGAAGATTTCTCATAATTTTAGAAATTACGAACGTTCAAGAAAAAGAGGAGAAACCGATGGTTTTTAGAAGAACTATTGCACAACATTGGGACAGCATTGCAGTTCTTGTTTCGCAACGGAGCGCGATTACAAGGTTCGCACATACATCACTCAGATAAGTTGGCAAACAAAAAACGCTATTGTGAGGTTCAAAGGAAAATTATTGACAATGGAAATGATAAAAATATTAATCAATAAAGTCATCAGTAACTAAAAAGAATGTGTCAATCAGATAAATTAAAAATCGATTATATGAGCGACAACTTCAGCGGAATTATTTAGAATGCACAAGGAAAACAATAGCTTATAATTAGATTTCCGTTTTTTCACAAATATTATGGCGAGTCTTAATATTTTTTGAGCTATTTAAATACAAAAGAGAAAATTATTTACGAAACAGATATTTTATTCGAGACAAACATCGAAGAGAAGAATTTAATAAATAAAAAACATTTTCTGAAATTTTAGTTGGAATGAGCAAAGAAAAATGTACAGTACTCTTAAAGGTGCATGCAGAATTTTTAAATGGGTCTCAAGTGGAATGTCAATTTTGCGACAAGATTTTTCAAGCTTTTCTTGTTTTTTTTTTTGCATTCTTTTGTGACTATGGACAACGAAAATAATACTTTATTTTATTTCTGTTGCATAAACAACTAACATACAATAACGGCTAAAATAGTAAAATATTAGTTTCCGAATATCTAGTTGGTCCCATATTATTTAATTTTAGCGAGGATCTCGGCTTTCGTTAGACGTTTCGTCGTTTTCTTTTTGATAGGAACAGCCTCGAACTGAGGGCTGTAAACCTTCCAACGTTTGATTGGAGGCGGCGATGGAGATTCTGGTTCGCGTTTCACGAGGTCCTCGTCACACTGAAAAATGAAATCCATTTGTTGATTACTTCTCGGGAACTCAGAATCCACTCCTTGATTTGGTAATGGTTCTTTTATGACTCTTCATAAAGCACAAAGTCAATCGTGTTGATCGACAGCTTACCTTTGCTCTTCTCTCTCGTCCTCTCGCCTTCGAACCACCATCTCGCAATTCTAAAAAACCTTTTTGATTACCAAGTCTTTGATTTGTTCGAACCTTTCTCATGTTCCTTCTCGTGCTTAATCTTGGCGGACAGCTGTCGGAACTCCATATTGCACACAGAGCACGACAGCTCTTTGAGTTTATGCTCGAGACGCATGTGCTCATTCAGCTCCTGAATCCAAATATATGTGAGATGAAACACTTCTTCGCATCTTTTTACCCTGCTGTATTTAAACTTCAATCCTTTGCATTCCTTGTACGGACACGATTTTCTTTCTCGAATGTGTTCTTTCATATGTTTCTGTAGTGCATGCTGAGTCAGAAATTGTTCATGACATTCGGAACATTGTACGTGATCCATGTATGTGCTGAAAGTACTCATCGTATTATTTCTCTTTCAATTCTAAAGGACTCACCCATGTTCTTGCATCATGTGTTCGGCAAGAACAGATGCAGCTGAGTAGATCTTTCCGCATATGGTACATTTACAAGAAGGACATGCTTTGTGCAAAGTTTTGCAGCCCATATGGTACTAAAATAATTTGCTTCTCTTGCTTCAATTACTCCATCAAACCTGAACAAAATGGTTCTGAAGATTGTGCTTGAGTGTGAACATGCGCTCGCATTCGTCACATTGATACTCTTTGTGTCGAAAACGGCGGAATCTGGAATTAATTCGATTTCAACTGGATGCATGCTATTCTATTATTACTTCTGTCGAGTTGAATCTCTCTTTTGCATCGTCATACCATCCTCACTGTCCTCGAGATCTCCCATACTCATGATACCATAGTCGTCTGATGGCTGAAATTTGAATTTCTAATATGATCATACGACCTCTTCCAATTACATGAAAACTGGACGATTCTTGTCTTTCCAACGAAAGTTCCTCATCTCCGATCCCTTTGTAGACGGTTTCATCTGAAAGAGAAATGCTGCGATGAGAATAAAAAGGAGAGGAAGAGAGCAATCTGGAAATTGTTGGAAAACCAAGAAAATTATCTCTCGCATGGTTGCTTCTCTTTTTTTTCCGAGAAAAGATGAGCTTCTTCTCTTCTTGCTTTTTTGTCGTTTCTTCGCATTTCTCGCCCTACGTATAAATTATATTTCCCTCCTTCTTCTTCTCCCATGAATCTCGTTCTTTTTAAATTTCGTTTCTTTCTCATATCCATCTTAATAGTTACTGACCTTTCGGTTCCAAGGACGAGTCGATTGTTCCGTCGGAACTTTTCGACATGCAATCGTTTACCGCCAGAAACTCGCCACGTTTCAACAAATTCTTCGTATTCTCGCTTATTTCCATATCGAAATGATTTTTCCCCACCCATCATTTCAATTTTTTCCGTTGGAGTGTCGTGGTTTCTGAGTTCACGCAGAAATTCTTATTCCCAATTTCACAAAGTTCACTAGATTTCACCAAGTGTGCGCCAAGCCGAGGGCTTGACCCACCCTCCGTGCTGGCCCGCTTGCTGGTGACGTCACACTTTTATGTCAATAAATCTGTCAAAACTAGAATTCGCACATGTTATTAGTCGTCAAGTTGGCTGAAAATTTAATTACTTTTTTCAAAAAATTTTATCGATTTTTTGGTTAATGTCTCAATCTTCTCAGCAGGAATGCTTATGGGCGTTTTCACTCACTTATCAGTTTTTTTCAGAACCTCAGTTATCAGCATGAACGACTAGCGGAATGAGCACAAATACAAATGATATCGATGTGACTTTGGTCGATTACTTTGCCGTAGCTGGTTATGACCCAGATATTGGACTCGTGGTAAATTATATTCAATTAATTCAAGTTTCTGGAAGAACTCAAAATGAACAGAGTAATCTAAAAATCAAGAACACATACTCAAGTAAATTTCGTCGTTTTCAGACGATAATTTATGCAGAGCAGATTAGTGCGGAGGAATGAGTGAAAACCGCAGAATGACAGAAAAATACACACAATTTCCAACAAAAATTAGAGAGATTTAGAACGAGAAATATACTTGAAATATTCAGGTCGACACCAAATATGATCCCAGTCACACACCCGGTGAATCACCTGGAAGTTCTGCTTCTGCATTTCGACCACCCCTTCAACGATCTTTCGTAGCTAGAATAATCAATCATTTCCCTCAGCGAAGACCAGGAAATCCGTTTTCCGATGATATCCTACATGTAGGTTATTACCTTCGAAAGAGAAACAAAAGTTCATCGTTTCCAGTTATGCATGCCCAGAGGTCTTCGGTTTTATACAGAAAAAGATGTGCCCAAGAAGCCAATGGTTCACACATTTGCAAACATAAAATATGATGGATCTCGTGTTAATGGGACCGCGATTACATTCTATGAAGAAGTGAAAGATGTGAGCATTTGTGAGGCGATGGCTCAATTGCAACAAGATCATGTGAGAGAAATCACAGCAAGGCACAATGGAATCGTCGAGAAACAGCAAAGAGTTCATCATCCACCAGGAACAGTTTCAGGAGGAACACATACTTTACCCAGAAACCGGAGGGATCGAACGAAAAGAATTTCATATTATGAAGGTGGTGGACACAATACCTTATTTATGTGAGTTTTGAATAGGAGCAATGAAAAATATAGAATTTTAAAAAGTTTTTCTAAAACAAGAATGAATAGTCTAGTCTTCCACATATCTCTGGATTTCCTGAAAAGCATGGAATTCAAAAGGAAAAATCGGCAAATTAGCTACAATTCTACTACAATATATTTGATGTGCCAAACGATTATATGCCATAATTTCAGGTCTCGCACAATTTGCGTCCTCTCCCGTCTTCCTCTCGTCAATTCCACCCGGGCACTTCTCACTTCTCTCCATAAAATTATTGCTTCTCCAACGTCACCTCATCTTCCTCTTGAATCCTACATCTATTGGTGTCTGTATGAAGTTCCACTACCGTCTCCCAGCATGACTCTCAAGGTTTGCATTATAGTTTGTTCGTTTGAAATATCATAATGTTCAGATTCCACTTCTGGACACTACAATAGTTGTGCAACGTCCTGGTCCGAAGGAACTTCCATTCTTTGATGATTCAATCGGAAGTATTTTCGATTACCTTCCCGTTGAAAAGTTCATTCGTCTTTTCTCGTGCTTTCTTCTGGAACATCAGATACTCTTGTGTTCGAAAGATCTATCACGACTGATGACTGTTTGCGAGTCGTTATTGGCACTTTCCTTCCCATTCCGATGGCAAATGACATATGCTCCAGTTCTGCCATACTCAAAGTTGGATTTTTTCGAGGCTCCAGTTCCCTATGTCATGGGATTGTATTACGAAGACACGGTTCCCGAAGAATTGTTTCAAAGCAATGTCTGTGTAGTCGATTTGGACACTGGTAGATCTGAATTGCCGGAAGACGTTCCAGTTTTCCCAGGAGCCCGGCAATTGGCAAATGATATCAAGAGTGCGATAGACCGACTGTCAGGTGCTGAGAAGATGCTTACATCCGTGTCAACAGTTCGGGGAGAACTTGAGGAAATTGCCGAAGGAGGAGTGAAAATGAGAAGGAAGAACAAAAGACCTGACGATTGGGCAGCAAAACGGATGAGCAGATCATTCGATTTAGAGGATGGCAGCGCGATGAGTGAAGAACTGAGTGGTAACTCTCTGCCGTATTCTTTCTAAATTTCATGATTTTGGTGTTTAGGTATGATTCGACGACCTTCACGAACAGGATTACAACCATTACCCCTTGAAAACGTGCTTCGAAACAATTCCACTCTTGCGCGAGTTGCTGAAATTGCTCGTCGAGCTGGTGTCGTTGTTGATGTGGGGAACATTGAAACAGAGTTTGCTGCTGTTCAGAATCTAGATTCTCCTCTTGCAAGACACTATTTTGTGGTGAGTGTTTCATGAATATGAGATTTTGCCACATTGTTGTTCATTAGCATCCTCTGGTTTGCAATAATTTTCATCACTTTGATTGCAGGACGCAAAAGTGAACAATGCTATTCGTGAGTGCGTTCTCAATAGATTTGTGGAGATGTTCTATTCATACGAGCACTTTGTCATTGGAGGCCAAGGATGTGATGATCGTGATGCTTATGAAGCAAATCGAGAGAGTATGGCTAGTTTCGATAAAGCATCATTCCTATCGGACCAACCAGACAGCCACTTAGCCTTCCTTGCTGCGTTTCTCGAAACTCAAATGTTTACGACTTTCATCGACTCGAAAATCCTTGCTCAATGGGAGACACCAGATGAAGGCGTTGTTCTTTTTGATAATCGAATTTCTGTTATGCGGGATCTGCTAGGAGTTTCCATCGTTCGTACCCCAACATATGAAGCCACTCCTTTATTCGCAGCAACTGAAGAGCTCATTTCAAAAAGAGAAGAAACAACTGACTACGTGGTTCCAGCACCACATGCTCTCGCTGGAGCGTTCCCAGTTCGATACGATGGAGCATGGCCGGTTCATCAGTTGAATACAACTCTACTCGATGGAGCCAATCTTATTAGTCCTGCACCTTCACCATGGAGACAAAGATATCCGAGGTTACGATCACAGAAGGATAGTGCTAATGGAAATCCTGGATCTCAATCGGCTCGCCCAACTAGTGTTTACGGTGGTGCTGGATTGATGCAAGTGGAATCAAGTCAACAAATTGCACAGCAACAGTATGCCTTCGTACAGCAGTTATTGAAAGAGACGAAAGGTGAGACCATTTACATCGAGAAATAAGAAATAGAATTCCAGTCTTTCCCCGAAAAATGCATATTTCATTACTGAGTTTTCAGCCAAAACCAAAAGAATGCTTGTGGACAAAATGGGGAAGGAAGCTGTGAACTGCGGTCACATGGATCCAACATTTTCGGGAGTGGAAGAGAACACTCTTGTAGCTTCATTCTGCGATCTTCTGGAGAGAATTTGGGCTCATGGTTTGAAGAATAAACACGTAAGTGTTACCTTGTATTCTTCTTGCTCAAAATATATCATTGAAGGGAAAATCGTCTCTCTGGAATTTCGTGCTTCAACATCAAGATTTTGAAAAACCGGGACTTACAACGAGAGCATCCTCAACATCAATGCTTACTCCAGGTATGACAACTATTTTTATGACTCATCAAATAATCATCTAAACTTCTTACTCTTCATGTGTATTCCTATCTTCTCTATTCTTTAGGAGTTTCCTTTTTCTTATCACACTTCTATTTATTCAGCGTTAGCGTGGCTCGTCTTGCGAAAAAAGATCGAACGTAAGAAATCTACTTGAATGAAAAAACACGCGGTGAAAATTGTGTCGGTTTTCAAACCGAGATGGCGCTTTTCTGAAACTTGGCTGAATCTTTCGGGCTGTTTAGTCTAGTTTATCGCAAAGCTTTTGATATGAATGACAGATTCTGTTAGTGTATTGTGTATTGTGGTTTGAATTAGTTTCATATATCATCTGAACTTTACCGTAATTGTCCAGATACAAAACTATTTTCTGTTCTTTTATATACTTATTGTATTGTGATCACTATTTTCCCTGAGTGTAGTCCTTTTCAGAAATACGTGGAGCACGTGCTCCCTCCCTTCCTCCTGCTCCTCCGCATAGTCGTCGTGGTGTTCCTATCGATGAAGTTCCAGCTCCCATTATCCTTTCTCCCCAAAACAATACAGATATGCTAGCTGCCATCAGTGATATAGTTGATTCCTTCCGTGGAGCACAGGAAGAACCTTGGAGCAAATCGTTGCTCAGAGCTGCGACATCAATTGTGGAAAAGTACAAAAGTGGAGAAAAGGATTCCAATGGAAATCCAATAGAATCAAACAATTCTGCACTTCCCCCGTCGTCTCGTTATCCTATCCCTCATCCATCAATTGCTAGAACCCGAAATCAATCTGTTGAACCGTTTGGTGTACCTTCTGGAAAGTCGATGAAGAAATCAACTAGTATTGGTGGTCAGTATTGTGGTTTTATTTCGAGCATGTTTTCTGTTCTGTCCTTACAACTCCTCCAGCACTAACCTTCAAAAGCATTGTTCCAGAAAATAGCTTTCATAAAAAGTGAACTGTAACGCTTCCGAGTTCTGTAAAACAGACCCGGCTGTCCGTCCATAACAGTGAAAAACCCCCATATGTGTGTAACTGATTGGTATTGGTTTTGGAAAGAAGCTTACTTGTCTTGGGTGCTGCTCTAACACCTACAGTTTGAATTTCGTGTGTAATATCATTCCTTCAGATTTCACGAATCCATCATGGAACGGATCCCAAACCGATGTTTCGAATCTCGGTGGTTACGCAAGTGTCGAAGGTTCGCCACGAAAAGTTCGATCACAGAGCAGAGCAAGAAGTCCAGACGGAGCAAGAGTAGTATTGTCTCCTCTTCCAACTCATGTCGCCTATGACTTGAAGTATGATTTCATTTTAATTTCCAATTTCCTCAACTGAACTGGTTTCAGGAATGTCCTCCGAATGACTGAAATCAAAACGGACATTGGTTATGCTCGGGCTTTCGTTCGACTGGCTCTCGAAAGAAAATTGCTTCATAAGCATTTGGGTGCACTGCTGAGCAATTCACGAGTTCTGAGGTTTGATCTTTTCCTTCTTTTCTTTGTTTAAACTGTAAAGAAACAAGAAACAACGATTGTTCTATTGCAGAGAGCTGTACAAACCGTACGCTTTTGTTGGCACTGATGAAGAAAAGGAGCAATTCTTGTACTACATTTTGACACTGAATGCAGCTCAATTCAGATGTTTCACAAATACCTTCACCAAAACAAGTAAGTATAGAACAAACATCGCTAAACATAATGTGAAGTCATATTTTCAGAAATGGACTATCAAGTGGTGATTGTGACTGGATCAGGGCGTGGAGCGATTCCAGCGATTTGGGTTACCGTAGAAGGTAGTCTTTGCTCAACTCCGCCAATCATGCTCAAACCGAATACTCCTCTTTTCAAGTTCGATGTAAGAGAAATCGATTCGGAAATCAGCTATATAATCAATTTTCAGCATAAAAATCTCGGTACTCTATCAACACTTCGAATCGGTCATCAACAAAGTGAAAAGCCAATGCAATGGTTCCTTGAATACGTTCTGGTCCGAAATGAAATAACCGGGCAAACGTACAAGTTCCCATGCTCGAAGAAGTTCGGAGAAGATAGGTGGTTCGGCAATGGAGAAGATATTACACTTGAACGAATGCTAGTCGCCGAACCTTTTATCGAATATGATGGAAATGAAAATGGAGTTATCGACCGAGATGAACCTTGTTCGCCTGCCAGAACTCGTCGGATGAGCTCCAGAAGTCAAACACCACAGAGAGAGCGGAGTCCATCAAATGGCCGAATGACTGAATCTGGTTCTCGTAATAGAAGTAAGTCGGTGCACAGCATTTCATTTGAATGCAACCATGTTAGAGTTTTTTATATGCTTACTGCTACAATCTGCTACAAAATAAATAGTTAGCCAAGAATCGAAAAACGAAACTTTATGTATTAGCGATATTCCCCAAGGGGAAACGCGCTCCATCTCAATCTCAGTGCGCGCGATTTTTTAGCACTGTGAGATCAAAATTTTAGAAAAAGAAGGTCTAGAATTTTTGATCTCCCAGTGCAATCAAAAAATACATTTTGAGTTCTCGAAGGAGTGTCCTCCACACGAAAGTCACAAGACTGCAAAATTTTTAGCTGGACACAAAAAAGGAAAAAGCTGTTTGGAATGACCCTCATATTTCACTTCCTACTTTCAGAAACCAAAATCAGTGAAGTGGAGCATATCCTCGTGGAAGCTGTGAATGCTCTCGTCAAGTATTTCTGCTCAGAGCGAAAAGTGAAAAGCGAGTTGGCTCATCTTCTCTGCGGACAGAACGGTCTCGTTTTGGCAATCGAACAAGCCTTTCAACTTGGTCGACAAGAATCTCTCCTAAAGTATTTTAGAAACACTTGTCCCTGGGACTATATTGGTGAGAAAAATTATATGCATCTTAGAAAAATAGGCTGCATTGTTTTCAGAACGGGTATGTTCCTGGTTCTTTGAATTATGCCGCAAAAAGGACGTGGATAAACTGCCCAAAGAGCAAAAAACAATGATTCACCATGCATTGAGGTGGGTTTTTCTCAAAAGTTTCATAAAATTTTGCCTCGGAGGTTCTTCATTCTGTTCCGTTTCATAAACCAAAAAATGGAGTTCCTTCTTGAAAATCCATTCACTCATTTCCAACGCTTCCTTTCTGATCTCCTCAACAATCATCATGTTTCAGATTGTATCGAAAAATCGACGCGAAGACATCTCTCGGCAAGGACGGAAAATTCCACGTATTTGTGCTTCTTTCTATCAGGTTTGCCCATATCCACCCATCTCATTCTTCCATCGCTTCGGATCGTTATCGCATACCGCGCGCGTCCGATTTTTTCTCTTTATTGGGTTCCACCACCTTATGAAATGGACAACCGCTTGTTCAGATTTGCGCAGCTGTTTTACGCGAAGCATTCAAATTCTTCCCTCTCTCTCTCTTAGGACAAACGAGCGCCCTTTTACAGCTGCGTTGACCTCCTATTCTTGAGTAGAGAATGATATAACCCATGGTGAATCGATGTATGACAAACCGTCACACGATATTTCGTGTGGTAGTTAGGGTTATATATATATTTTTTTAATCTCAAAGACAGTACATTTTCCAAAACTTTTGTGAAATTGTATCACAATCATTTTTTGTTCGTCCAAAGAAACATCCCCTATGTAAATATAGATATCCTTAACAATTCCGAGAAAACATAAAATCGCAGACACTCCTCAAGCCACACGAATGCGATTTTGTTGTTCCTGATCACAGTTTGCATACATTTCCAGAGACCATATATTCCCCGGACTACTCCCACTCATGCGTTATTCACCAGTCACCGCTGATATGTACAATGAACCATCGTTCCTTCGAACTCCTGCTCATATGACCTATTTTGCCAAACTGATGTATTCCTTATCCGAGTATAACATCACTATTGACCCGAGTTTAACCTATGGAATATCCTGAATCCCCTCTCCTTTTTTCCTGTTTCATATCTTTTCTAGTATTAGTAGACCCTCCCTGTTTAGTTTAATAAAACAATGGACATGCTCCTCCCGGTTACTGTTCCCCTTTTTTCTGTACTTTTGTCATCCCCGTCTATGCCCTCTCAGTGCCAATTCTTCCTTGACTTCAAATTTTTGCAGCAATACTCATGACAATCAAATTCATTTTTGTATAGCGTATCTGCTTCCAATGTGCTATTTCCTAAACGTTCCTTTCATATTTTCTATTAGCCTGGCCCTCACAATTGCCTGTTTTTATCCTTTCTTTCTTGTGAATAGTTCCTAATTCCTACTCCTCTACGTTCTCACCTCGTTTTTACTTCTTTCGTGTTTTTCTCCGTTTGTATATAAATGCCGTATTTAAAAATTGTTTTCTAATTAACTTTTTTACGCACACGGTCAGTCATGCCCGTTTCTTATGTTTTTGCCCGTCTCTCATAACTATTTTCAGCTAAATTCATAATTCAAATAATTCAGATGACGTCACAACAGTCGCCGTTCCTATTACGGGTATTATCCGCAGTTTTCTATGGAGTGATTTCTGTGTTGATTGTGTTTGTTAACAAGATTCTACTCACTAACTACAAGTAAGTCTTTGAAATCCCTTTTGCTGCGTTTTCCAAAAATGTGAAATTAAGCAACTCACATTTCTGTTTCAGATTCCCATCCTTCTTGTTCGTAGGAGTCGGACAAATGATGGCCACAATTATCATTCTCTTCCTTGCCAAAGTATTCCGAATCGTGCAGTTTCCATCACTCGACTCGTCAATTCCTCGTAAAATTATGCCACTCCCACTTCTCTACTTCTTCAATCTCATCTCAGGACTCGGTGGTACTCAAATGATCAAGTTCGTTTTCTAGAGAGTGTTTTTTTAATTTGCTTTCTGTTTTTTTCAGCTTACCAATGTTCACTGTTCTCAGAAGATTTTCCATTCTGATGACGATGATTTTGGAGTTCTACATTTTGGAGTGAGCTCGCACCAAAAAACTGATTCATCAACTATCCTTTCCTTTCAGTGTAAAAGCATCGAAAGCTGTCAAGATCTCAGTTGGATTGATGATCGGAGGAAGTTTCATAGCTGCCATCTATGATCTCTCATTTGATGCTCTCGGATACACGATGATCCTTATTAATAACATATGCACAGCGGCATTGGGAGTGTATACGAAGCAAAAACTCGAAGCAAAAGTAAGAAAAAACGGCGGGGACGAAGAGGAGAGCAAAAGTAAAAAATAGAAACGAACTGGCTCGTATTGTTTCGGAGAAAAGGAGAGAGAGAGAGTGAGAACCCTGCGGTGGCGAAATAAACCATAAAAGAGAGAAAGACTGCGGAGAAATATGAAATATGGGAAAATTTGCAGGACGCATTTCCTGCTAGGCTAAGAGTCCTAGCAACGAAACTCTCTCAAAAAAAGAATTTTTCAGGATCTCGGAAAGTATGGTCTCATGTTCTACAACTGTCTGTTCATGCTTCTCCCAGCTCTATGCGTCGTTCAGTACACCGGGGACCTGGATCGTGCCTACTCATTTATGCTCTCCGATTCGATGACGTCATCTGTTTGGGCATGCTTCATACTTTCCTGCATCTGTGGATTTGTTCTCAACTACTCTCTCGTCTTGTGTACCCATCATAATTCCGCGCTGACAACAACTTGTGTTGGTCCTATCAAGAACCTATTCGTAACTTACGTCGGAATGTTCTCGAGTGGTGACTATGTATTCCAATGGGCCAATTTCACGGGTATCAACATAAGGTATACCAATCATCTACTTTTCAACAAAACCAATTTAATCTTTTCAGTGTATTCGGCAGCATCCTTTACACCTATGTGACATTCCGTACGAAATCCACCACGATCTCCTACAAACCACTTCCGATGACATTGCCAACAGATGTTCATAAACCCAGAAATTAATATGTAAAAAACTAAATTAACTTCAGATCAGTTTTTCTATTTAATCCCTTTTTCTAGCATAATTCCTGTCAAATGTATCTTCAATCACTTCATAGCTTTATAATGCATTTTTTCGTTTCCGTTGTCAAATGCCCTTAATTCTCTGTGTTATATCAACTTTGCCTTTTTCTCCTTTTACACCCGAGTTCTTTTTCTCCAGAATCGATGAACAGTGATGCTTGTTTTTGTGTGCTTTACTAATGAATGGTTTTCTAAAAATAGCTCAAGCAAATTAATTTATTTCAGTAAAAGAAAAAAATAGGGAGATTTGGCATTTTTCAATACAACAAGAAAGCGAGAAGCGATAGAAATAATCTTTGAAAAAACAAAAAAAGAAATTTCTTGCAATTCTCAGTGAAACAGCAAAACCGGGAACTAATTAGCGCACTGAAAATTGCTACGGACAAAAGAGTACTCGTTAGCTAATTCTTAAAATAAAAATTGAGATCGAGAATAAATTAGAAATAAGTTAGAAATAATGTTCCAGAATAAGGAAAAAGGAAGCAGAGTTCAGAATAGGTTCAGAGAAGAAAGGAAAAGTGAAAAAAATCACAGAGAGAAAAGAAAACAGAGATAGAAAAGCAAGAGAAAGTTCGGGAAATTTCCTCATGGAGCAGGTGTAGTGGTTGTAGCTGAAGTCGTTGGCGATTTTAATGTTGTTCCATTTTGGTTTCCGTGTAGTTTCAGTTGACCAGCCATCAATGGATTGATTGCATATAACCAATCGTACATCTGAAAATGGAAGATTTGTCAAATTTCGGCTAATTTTATGAGGCTTCCGATTTTAAGGTAGGCTATTGGATGTTCTTGAACCTTTTTCTGGGCTTTGTTGTCAAGTTTTGAGTTATTTCATTTCTGACTTCAAGAGCAGATCTGTATTCCTAATGGCGTTTCCACATGTTTAGTCCTATGAGTGTCTACCTAGCGTTGATCTATTACCCCAATCAAATTAGTAATTACCTCATCTCCTGGCATCATCTGCATCAAGAATCCTCGCTGATTGGTGCAGACACTGAAAGTGTTTGGAACCTTGACCATGGCCTGTAGATCCTCTGAATGCTCAATTCTAGCATTTGCCAAATTGATGATTCCCCGAATGACAAGATCTCGATCGTCACGGAACAAGAGAATATACGGACGACGGACGACAACCCATCGACGAGTCCATCCTTGCGTTTTCTCTTCCAAAAAGTTCATGTATCCTTTCTTCGAAACAACAACTCCAACACGCTCCTCGAGAACTTCAGGAACCAGAATATTGAGATGGAGGATTCTAGATCCACTCAAACTTCGTTTCATTCCACCCAAACTATCAATAATCTCATCGTTTGAGGCAAGATTCTGGTCTGATTTTGATTTTTGACGACAGAGAAGATCCGACGATTGAGATGATTTGATGAGGGATCTGAAACATCAAAATTCATTATTGAAATAAGAAAAATAGACTTACTTATCAGAAGTTGGAGATGTAATACTGTTAGATCCACTCTCATCACTCAACTCTTGAGCTTTGTTTCCAGTCGGAGGATCCTTGTTCATGGGAATTTTGTTTCTGATAAGTCCCAAAACTTTTCCAACAATACCTGTACAACAAAAAATGATTTTTTTAAAATTCAACCATTTTTACCTTTCTCCTTCTCATCCAACTTGACACTTTCCGGAATGGCACATACTGGATCACATGGACTAACTGGAGTTCTCGCTTCACCCTTATTCTTTTTCCCCTTCAGTCTATCCCGAAGTCTCAAGAACAATCGAACTCTTTCCACTTGTTGAAGTCTTGTTAATTTCTCTAATTCCCATTGATGTTCAAATATCAAAGAATCTCCACGTGGTCTCCATTGACCCAAATTCTCTTCTCCTCTCACATATGCTGATGAAGTATCCAGAACACGACGTTGACGGCGAATTGCTCCTGAAATGAATTCTGAAGTTACGAAACAGAACCAAAAACTGAAAACAAGGCAAAGCAAAATAAGCATTTGGGTAAGTGGATAGGTGAGGAGAGATGCTCTATGAAAGCTTCTAATCAGAGGGAAAGTGAAATGAAGGAGGGATTGGAAAATAAAAGCGGAAAGCGTTTCACCTGGACTACCTGAGTCGGATCCATCCTTCAGGCACAATTGATACACTCCCGGAACTCGATTCATTTCTGGAGATTTCGAGATTCCGCCGATCAATGAACGACAGAAACGACTGGCTGCTGAGATTTTGGAGTCTCTGGCGTAGATCAAAAGACATAGATCTTTAGTGATGACTGCTGGTTGGGCACATCCATCCAATTCCATATAAGCAGAAAGAGTCATGTAGATTTGATCTCCGTAGTTGGAAACTCTGTTGAGAAGCGGTGAGTTGTGAAGAGATGAATCCCAAGCAGCTTCGAATTGGAAGAATGTTCGATCATCCATTGAAAACTCCATAAATGTTCCAGGGAACAATCCGAGAGACAAAACATCCACATCGTCTCCTCCAGCCCATTCAGGTCCAGCACGGATTCGTCCGACGACAAGTTCCTGACAATCTTTCCATTTCAGTTCTCCCTTTTCATGACAAATCGTGATCTTGATTCTCCTCTGAATTCCTTGGTGAAGAAGGAATATTCCATGGGTTGGAAGTCCTTGAGCATGATCGACGATTGTTGGAACATATTCTCCATTGTTTGCCAGTTCACAAATTTCGAACCAGACAAGAAGATCGTGCTTTGATTTAACGGAAGCCGCGCTAAAAATGATCAAATGTTAATGATTGAATGTTCCATGTAGCTAATTTCTGAAAAATTGCTCACTTATTATGAATTGGAGCATTTGCCTTCTTGCTCTTGACGGGAGTAGAAATCACAAGACTCGGCTGTTGGAATGTCAGTTTCGTGCTCAATCTTCTTCCCAGAGCGCTATTCTGTCGCTCGAAATGGAATCCCTCGCTCTTTGGTTGGAAGTGTCCGAAAACCTAAAATAAAGTAACAATTACGGTATTAACTGTATTGATAGCTAACCTCAAAAATAATGGGGAAATGATTAAGGTAATGAAGGAATGTCTTGCTCATCTTGATATGAAGGTTCTGGGTATGTTCAAATGTCAATGGAGACTTTGAATTTTTCATTGGCTCTGTGGAGAAAGCTTCGTCGTGACGGTGGAGGAAACTGAAAGGAGAATCATAGAAATGGAGTTCAAACCGTTAGACTCACTTGAATTGACAGAAAACATCGGAATATGCATCTGCCACATCGATAGCTTGAAGGACAACCACACGGAAACAGAACTCGACTTCTTCTTTCATATGATCAGGGAACGTCAGATCATTTGTTTCTGAAAATGATTTATTGAATCAAACTTTCTATTTCTCTTTTACCATCAGTTTCTCCATTCTTTTGAGTCTTCAAAAAGTCTTCCTTTCGGAAATGAAGCTTCGCTGTCTGACGGCATCCCTTCTTCTGACTCTGCACTTCATCCTTCTGGACTGGCTCAATGGCGACTTTCAAGTATCCCTGAAGAGCATTTAGTATTGTATGATAGAATAGGAATCCAATTTATCTCACCTTAACCTCTCCCTTCTCATTGACCACTGCAACTTTATGAATGAGTGGAACATTATGTAGAAGGTTGTTCAGATACACAAACGCCCTTCCAACCATTCTGAACCATGGGAATCTATCGTAGAATGGGTCAGTTCCCAATAATGCCTCCATCATTGGATCCCCGTCAGTTGGTGACATTTGAGCATCAGTTTCATACATATCTCGCATAGCTTCAAGTCGTTGTCTGAAAAAAGAAACACCGGTCAGATCTGGAGAAATGATAGAAGATGAAGACACAGAAATCGTTAGAGTCTCGCGCGATAGTTCAAACATGCTTAGGGATAGGTTTGTTACAGTAACCCAGAGAGAAGGAAAGAAAATAAAATATTCTTTCAAAAGAGTTTTGAAAAAAGATTCGAAAAACCAAGAGATAAGAAATGAAAAGGATCATGCACATAGATTCAGAATATGGAGGGAAAATGTATTATATAAGGCATGCGAAGCGAAAAGCATGAGAAGAATTCAGAAGAATGGAGTAATATCCAGTACCTGTCAGGTATAAGACGTGCCGGATGCAAAGCAGCTAGCCATCCTTCAGCAGCCACCGGAGGATATGGTGCATCGACTGGAGTGCCAGCAACAGAAAGTTCCGAATTGTAGAAGATTCTCATGTCTTCCAGACGTTGCCTGTAATTGTCGGACGGGCGGTCTACGGTTGTTTTTACGGGAAAAATATATTGAAGGAGGAGAGATACATAAAACTAGATGCTAATGTTTTGCGATTTTTGTCGGTGTACTATATGAAGTCTAATTTAAGACTAATGTTTAGAAGCCGTCACTATATATGGTGTATCATCATAAATTCCATCTGAGCAACACATTCCCTCAGAAAATTGCTTATTTCTCTAGTAGTTCTTTCTAATTACTGTAAGTCTTCTTAAAGAAAGGAAACCCTTGTAATGAGTCCATTTTTCAAATACTATGGGACCCTCAAGTAGTCTCAATCGTTTCCATGTCAACCGTTGACTAAGATAGAAACCAAATATTATGAGAAACGCTGAACAATTTTTTAAGAGTATACCCTCGTTTTATAGGATCTTTTATGAACATTTCATAAATTCGAATTAACCAAAGAAAACTTAAAATACTTTTCGTCAGTCTGAAACCCCCTTCCCACAGAATTACTGAACCAAAAGACAGTGATATTTCCGTGCCGCCCATAAATAGAAAAGTGAATATTGAAAAATAAAATGGTAGAAGAAAGTGTACGCACAGTACACTTTAAGCGAAAAGTGAAAGCACAATAAGCTGCTTTGTGGTGAAATAAATGAATGATGGCTGTAGTTATATTCTATCAAAAACACGACGACGTGATTTCAAGACAACGGGTTACTGTAGTTGCAGATCTACGTGGAGATCGTGCATGGAAAGATGAGAGAAGCTGAGAGAAAAGAGAGAGTGGGAGAGAATGAGAGAGTGGAAAGAATGACAGAGAAGCATAGATAGACTCACTTGAGTTTTTCGATGCTCCAATAATGGGTTGCTCCGTTTTTGAGGTCTTGAACTTGAATTGCCACAACTGTTTTTGGGAAAGGACGGAGTGTAAGATCCTCTCCTGGTGGAAGGAGATCAGGTGGAAGAGGACTGAAATTTGGATATAAGGAAAAGTTTGAAGAAGTTTCAACCTACCTATACATGGTATCAGTAAGGAGGGCGAATTGAAATTGGACTTTCTTCTTGAGTTCCACAGAGATTGCATTCGCTTCTTTCACAAATATGGCGTTACCCCATAGATCGTCTCGAACAGAAGTGAATTGATGGTATCTCCACTTGACAGCCGCCTTTCTGACAACACGCTTTTGATCGGATGTCCATTTTATCTCTTCCGCTGGAAAATGGATATCTTTACTTGAAGGGATTTTCATAAAAGTATTGGACCTGAATCAGAACCTTTCAAGAATTTTTCTAGTCAAACCGATTCAACCATCTGCTTGCTTGGTAGAGCAAGACATATCGGCCCCAAAATTAATTCTCAATATCTTCAACACGAATCTCCGCTCTTCCCCCATTCCAAAAAAAAAAAAACTCACGGAATTCCATCAAAGAAGACGTCAACATTCTCTCTCCTGTTTCCCAAAGAGAACCCCCACTCGAAATAACAGACTGAGCCAAATCCACTTGTCTCTGGAGACTCTCTATTTGAGTCTCGTACTCCTGCAACAATTTCAAATTTATATGTTAATTTCCTTCCTGCTCTTTCTACCCATACCTTGGATTGCAAATAATTTTTCATCTCCAATTCCACTATCTCTTTTCTGTATTGCGATGCCATCTCACACAATTTCTTTTCCATATCCGCCTTCAAATCGATTCCTTGTTTCTCCAGAAGCTCCTGTTGAGCATATTTCCAATCAATTGGTTGTTCTGCTAAAAGTTTTATTCATTCCTATTGGCCTGTTCAATTTCTCAAATTACCAGTGATAGCTGCCAAATTGTGCCTACTCTGTCTTGCTTCCTGTGGATCATTGTATCTGAAGACGTGATGTTCTCCGAGAATGACTCTGGATCCTGTATGAAGTACGGTAGGTGTTGTCACTTGTTTTCCATTAATGTAGACGGGTGCATTTGGTTGCATTGATAATGTAACACTTCCATCTTCATTCACGAATTCACAGTGAAGTTCCAGAATCGCTTCTCCTGATAGGAGAATATCCGGCCGTTTCTCTGCTTCAGGGCGACCAACACTAAAAATTAATCAATTTAACTCACTAGTTTGCTAAAAAGATTTCTGGAGGTATGGGGAATTGAACCCCAGCCCTCTCCCATGCTAAGGGAGCGCTCTACCACTGAGCTATACCCCCGCATGTATCAACAAGAATCGAATTCTATTAAATAGAAAGAATCAACATTGCTGTCTTTGAATCCTTCCGCGCGGACAGAGAAGCTGAAAACCTGATTGTTTGACTTCCGCGCGGAATCATTTTCATTCTTCACACGCTTTCCGAAATGAAACACAAACATTGTGTCTGTGTCTTTAGCAACACTCAAGTGATTGCCACAGAATTCGCATGAGACATGCGGGGGTATAGCTCAGTGGTAGAGCGCTCCCTTAGCATGGGAGAGGGCTGGGGTTCAATTCCCCATACCTCCAGAAATCTTTTTGAGAAGTTGAATAGTGTATTTCTCTCTGAATAGCTTACCTGGTGACTCCTTCCTTCAAGTAATAAATGAGACACTCGGACATCAATGGATCTTCATTCAAGTTGACTAAATGTGGTAACTTCTTTGGACTGAAAACTCCGAGTGTCGTTCCATCATCCAAACAAGCAAGACCCATTTCTCGTAGTTCTTCTTCTCTTTGTTTCTTTATCTTTTCTGTTGCTCTCAACTTCTGTTCCCACGTTTTGTCCAATTCGTTTATCAACTTTTCCGAAGCTTGCAATTGTTCTAACCGGTCGTGATCCTTCTTCGATAACTTTGGCCCCTTATTCTCTTTTCCAGCAGTTTCCTGAACTTCTGCAACATCGATTCCCTTGTCTTCCAGAATGTGACGTAGTTTGTAGACTTCTTCTTTGAGTTCTCGAATGAGTTTTGCGTTGGGATCCTCATTAACGATGGCTTGACAAACAATTTGTTTTGCTCGGTCAGCATATCTGCGAGTAGTTTAACGTTGTTTGGTTGTTCTATTTTTTCCTAAAAGGAACCCCCTGAAAGTCGACTATATTGCCTTACCTCAATGTGCTCAAAGTTTCGTCAAAGTTGATATCAGCTGGAGATAGAGCAGCAAGCATAGCAGTTTTCGAATTACCTCCCAAATTCTCTTTCAAAAGCCACGTCAGCACAGAATCGCGGTATGGGATGACTCCTTTAGTTCGCCGTTTCTTATTTCCCGCCTGAAATGAGCCATTTAATTCTGAGAATGTCAGAAGGTGGATGCATTTTCTCACTCGGAAAAAGCTTTGATGAGAATCTGCTCAATCGAAACTTTTTTAATTCAATGAAGCAAATTTGCACATCCCGTGTTTGTTTGCATTAAGCAAGTGTTAAATGATTTACATTCAGTTCACAATACACTCAGAGAAAACTGTGTTACAGTAAAAAACGTGGAAATAAATTGATGATTGACACTCTAACTTACTGATGCTTTTTCTAATTCGGTCTACAACTGAAATGTGAAAAGAGAGAAAATGAAAGAGTTACTCACTTCTTCGGCTAGTTTACTGATGACAAGACCCAAAGTTGTCAAACTTTTGTTAATATTTGCTCCTTCCTTCAATCGTTGACCTTCTGCTCCAGTAGAATTCGCCCTCTCCGATCCGGCCAAATCAACTAGAGATATTTGCGATACTTTTTCCGTATCCAAGTTAGTTTCACTACAATGTCTCTTTTGGGTGAGAACAATTGTGAAAACGGCATGAGATCGAGATGAAGTTGAGTTCATGTTGGTAGCTGCCACGGTTCTGAAAAGGAATGTTTTGAGTAGAGATAAAGTAGGAAGCTTTGAGTATTTTCGTGTCTTAAAACTCTTACCTCGCCTTGTTTCCTTCGTCCATTAGATTGCAGATTGCGTCATAATCGCATACTGCCATTTTCTTCAAATCATCAACATATGGACCAAGAAGTGGATGTTCACGAACACGAAGATTTCCTCCAGAACTAGGATTCAGAAGATCTTTGACCCTTTCACAATAGATTTCCATATAAGACACCTGAACTCAATTTCATATGGTTGCCTGCTTCATATTTCAAATCAATACCTCCACAGAGTATTGTACATTTTTGTCGTTGTTATTATTGATACGCTCGAACAGATCATCACACAAACGAGGAATAATACCCTTTTCTTCCGGATCATTTGGTCTTCCCATCATGCTGTATGATTTTCCAGATCCAGTTTGTCCGTATGCAAAAATGCAAACGTTGTACCTAAATGTTTAGATCTGTATTTTGATTTCCCAGTTTGCTATACCCTTCGAATGCATGAGCAAGCATTTCCACTCCGAGTTCTTCATAAACTTGCTTCTGCGTAATGAAATGTGAATCATCCTTCTTGAAGGACCAGTAGGAATGATCGAAATTAAAACTGAAGTTCTCCTTGTTAATCGCATGGCCGTTGATCGCTGAAAATGGAGTCCATATAAATTATCCCTCTGCACCTCAAACCATCAGATATCCAAAAAGATTTCTGGAGGTATGGGGAATTGAACCCCAGCCCTCTCCCATGCTAAGGGAGCGCTCTACCACTGAGCTATACCCCCGCATGTCTTAACAGAATTCTGTGGCCATCACTTGAGTGTTGCTAAAGACACAGACACCGCGGCAATGTTTGTGTTTCATTTCGAAAAGCGTGTGAAGAATGAAAATGATTCCGCGCGGAAGCCAAACAATCAGGTTTTCAGCTTCTCTGTCCGCGCGGAAGGATTCAAAGACAGCAATGTTGATTCATTCTATTTAATAGAATCTGATTCTTGTTGAGACATGCGGGGGTATAGCTCAGTGGTAGAGCGCTCCCTTAGCATGGGAGAGGGCTGGGGTTCAATTCCCCATACCTCCAGATATTTTTCCCAGAATACTTCCTCTATCATTTTCTCTTTTAGAAGCGAGACCCCATCTGTTTTATTTTTTATGCATTGCTTCTTCTCTTTTTCTTTTCAATTATTCCTCGGGACGGACCAGTGATGGACGTCACCAACGTTTTCGCATCATTTGGGGCGGCTCTTTTTTCTTTTTTCTCGGAAATTGTGAAGAAGGGGTTAACCCACTCTCAAATGTCATCTCTCGCCCAATACTAATTCCCTTGAGAGGACTTACTTGTCGTATTTCCATTCACTTGAAGGACGCATTTCGAGGCGTTCGATATTTCTCTTTGGTTGAATGGACGTACTCGAACCGCCACTTTAACCGAAGACATCTGCAAATTTCGAATCTCAGAATGGGAAGAATGAGAGAAGTGAGCCCGATGTTGAATCGAAAAAGAAAGGAATAGAAGGATTTAGGAGAATCAGAAAGAGATATGTTAATTGAGGAAGGCAAATGACAGAACGAAACCGATTAGAGTCATGATTCGATTAGAAGGACTCTGAGCCAAAGAGCTAAATGCTGAGTGACGTGGGATCCATTCTATTGCGTCGTAGAATCAGATTTTGATCGTTTATAGATAGTCTAGCCAATATCGTTTTCACCCAAAACTCGATGGCTCACTGAACTGGAAAAATTTGGTATCTCCGTTTTAATTTTTTTTTTTTGAGAAATGCGTAGGAAAAACGCAGTGAGTGGAACATAAATAGTAACTTTATATTCATGAGATCATGTCATATTCCTTTTTCAAATAGAACAAAACATTATTCTCGTTCCTTTTTCTTTATTTCTATCTCACCTCTTCAGTTTTCTATTCGCCGTCTTTTTTGGCCCGAGTCAATCATCCAAAGGCTTTGAGCCCCCCACTTATCGTCTCCTCTTCTCCTCCTACTCCGTCTATTGAATGTGTTTTGGGAAGAACTGAAGAAGAGTGCTGAAAAAAGAAGAGGATGAATCCTTCTGATGATGATGAGAAGGAAAAGTTCAGGACGAAAGAGAAAAAAAGATAGGGATGGAAGGAGAAGAGAAGGGGGATGGAGCCCGAGGCGAATTTAATTAGATGAGGAAAGGGACGAGCTGGCTGAAATTAGAGGAGCCGAGAAGAAGAAGAAGAAGAAGAAGAAGGAGCAGAAGGCGTTGACGATAAACATGAAGAAAAACGGAAGAGAACGGGAAAGAAGAAGAAGATGGGAAAGAGATTGGATTGTGTTTGGCCGTGTGAGTCACAGAAACAACGATTATGGAATCTGATTCTGGACAAGAAAACACATTTCCGAAATTTGGTTAGATGTTCACAGAAGGTCAGGGGAAGGGAGAAATGTCGAGGAGGTGGGCGAAGAAGAAAAGGATTCTGTAGACTTAATAAATTGTCTGAGTCTCTGTGCTCGGAGTCAACGCTGGTGAGCGGCAGGAATTGAGATAATTTGATCCAAAAAGTATATTTTCAAAAAGATGGCCCGATTAGACTACGGCGGCCTACCTGCTGTTGTGGCCGAGACCCTGATTTTGACAGTTTTAGCTAAGAATGCAGGGAAGACTCATATAGACCTCGAAGATTAAAATAAATCATAATCATATGAGCGACGTGAATGTGAAAAAGTTTATGGATTGCTCCATCTTTGATATAAATAAGTGATTATTCAAATTGTCAATGCTTCATTTCCGGAGCCAAAATTTTCGATCAATCTCTAAACGTTTGATCTTTCCACTTGAGCCTTTCCCATTTTTTGCAGCGAAATTCAATACCGTATTAGATTTCGAAAAGTGGAATTTTTGTGCAAAGAGGTCACCAAAGAGCCTAGTGAAGAGCTTTCCGGACCCATTTTTTGTAGATGAGCAGTGGAAAACATAATGAAAAAATGGGTGGATTCGAATCGTCTCGAAATGACGTTTTTTGGAGAGGGACGCCTGGAAGTTTTATCGTCACGCGATGTGTTTTTGTTGTTCAATTTGAAGGCGGAGAAAATGGGAAAAGAATGGAATAAAATGGATGATGTGCCAAATGAAGAGAGATGACGTTGAACGGAGGGAGGACGAATCAATTGGAGCAGAAACGAACTTTAATTATTTCGAGAAACTGAATAAAAAGGAAAAGTTTTGGAGTGAGAAGAGAGGTATCGGACCGAAATTAAAGTACCATAAAACGTCATAGAATTGGATGAAAGCATACGTAAATAGGAAGGAAAGAAAACGGATACTGAGAATTGGAAAAGATCAAGACGGGATTTGAAAAAGATATGTTAGCTTGGATTATCTTTTCCCTGTAACCAGAGCAAGAATTCTTCGTAAATTCAATATTCCAACTAGTAGAAGCTGAAGCTTTGAGAATTAATGTTGATTCAGAAGTCTGAAACTGATAGCTGTCGAAAAGAATCTAATTCTAGAATAACTACCCGCATCATACTCCAATAAAAATTGGCTGCATTAGAATGTAGTCCCAAGTGAATGACGACAATAATCTGATGAATATTCCGCCCTTTATTCATCCATCTATTTTCATCCAATCTATCTCATTTTCTCCTTCTAATCCGTACAATCATTCTGCTCTGAAATCCGATAGTCTCATTCTACATTCATCTACGTCGTCGTTGTCGGATTTTTCCTCCCTGTTTCATGGAAAAATCCGACAAACATAGAGCTAACAAAGCAAAGAAATAGGGGGTGATGACCATCGGGATGATCATGAGTTTCTGATGTTCGAACAGAGAAGAAGAAAATGAAACACGTCATCTGGATAAGAAGAAAAGGAGCAAAAAAGTAGACGAAAGAAACAAGAAGAGGAAGAGCAGAAGACTATGTTGTGTGCGGCTATTTTCAGGCGGGGGCACAACGTCTAATGGCCGTGACGAAGAGACGCAGAGCATGTGAGTTGAAGCTGTTGGAGAAGGGAAAGAGCTCTGGAGAAGAAAGAATCGATGAAGGCAACGACGTCGTCTGGGAAGAGAGGAAAGTCTCCGGAGGAGAAATATTGGGCAAAGTTGGAGAGAGTTTCGAGAAATCGGGAATAGAATGGATTTAGCAGCGAATTCCGGAGAATTAGGTGTTGAATGAAGGCGTCAAGGCGGGAGCAAGAAGCTTGAATGTGTAGGTGGGGAAAAAACTATCGAGGGTCTCGTGGCAGAACTTGATATATTGCATTGAGATTTCTTCAGAGTCCTATGGGATTGTCCCATATAAAGGCGTTTCGAAAGTTTTTATGACCGTTGTAGAATTTTTGTAGAATTTGCTCAGGAATGTAAAACCAGTTTTAGTTTGGACGAAACATGGGAAGAAAATGTATTCCAGTCGGTATGATTTGTACTAGTATAGTCAAAATTCTATCAGAAAATGTACGATTTGTGTTACCGCACACTCTACGAATATCTGAGTTGCATACATATTGTTGAAGTTTCACAAAGGGGTTCCTTGGATCCTTAATTTTGAAAACGCTTTTCAGAAAAATTGGGTTGCAGACTTTATTGACCATGTGAATTTAAAATTGGCTATATAAATTGGCATAATTCGAGTTGTCAGCCATCAAAGTCCCAGCCAGTGCCCCAGAGAAGATCTTCCAAAATTAGATTAGAATTTTCAGAATCCCTTTCTATTCTCCTTTTCAGAATCTCGATACCCAAAAGATACACTCTATCCCAATCGAAACCCAAAGCATCTTATTTTTCGTTCCCATTGAAAAAAACGAGGGTCCATCTGAAAGGAAATGGTTCTAATTTCCGTTGAAAAGCACTCTTCTTCCCCTTTTTCTTCTCGTGTTATTGGATGCCTCGCACTCGAAAATGATGAATTTGGCAGCGATTTGTCTTCTTCTGAAGACGTTTTGGGATGAGGAGCTCTCACAAGAAGATATGTCAAATGGAATAGGGAAATGAAGTGGTGGAGATGGGCAAACAAGAAGACAGAAATGGAGAAGAAGAAGAAGTTGATGAGCAATTGGGGGAAAGAAGAGAAAGAGAAGGATGCAAGATCTGTTGATGAATTGATGAGAAGAACAACAAGAAAGTTTGAGGGGAGAAACATGCATTAAACGGTAGGAGCATGACATTGAAATAGAAGAAACTAGATTGGGAAACTTATTTGGGAGATCTTTTGAAAAAGATTCTAGAAAACTGAAGACGAATCACCATTACTAGAGTCTGTACTAGATTCATAACTTTGTTCTGACAATGGGAGTCCAGTTGGTCACTATTCAGCAATCTCTGCTGCCACCCTTTCGCCTGATCGAAAATGAAGACGAAAAAAATAATTTCGTAAAAGCTCTCCAAATTCTTAGAAGTCGTC
The DNA here is from genome assembly GCA_963932045.1 of Caenorhabditis sinica. Classification (NCBI taxonomy): domain Eukaryota; kingdom Metazoa; phylum Nematoda; class Chromadorea; order Rhabditida; family Rhabditidae; genus Caenorhabditis; species Caenorhabditis sinica. The sequence continues at coordinate 11,191,172 of OZ009941.1, read as the reverse complement.
GTCACGCCTTCAGAATCCTCATCAATTGGCCATAAAAGTGCCAATCCTCCCATCCATCTTCTCATTTTATTCCCCTTTTTTCTTTCGTCTTTTTCCCTCATTTCACAGCTCATTTCTTTTCCATTATACAGTGGGCTCAACGTCTTCTTTTTCTCTTTTTTCGGCTTTTAAGAGAAAAGAACTCATAAAAGCAGTACACATTTTATTTGTTGGCATTCTGGAGAAGAAAAAACGGGAGAAAAAAGAAGAAGAGGTGGTGAAATAAAAACGTTCAAAAAGAGGGAAACAAGGGAATTGACTAGAAGTTGAATGAAAAAGACAGAGAGATATATTCTGTTGTTTATGGTTCTATTTTGTTGTAACGGATGAATGTGTGCTCCTGCATTCCGTGGGTCAGTGTCTCCATATTCAGACGAGCTTGAAGAGTTGATCGATCCAAAAGGGTCCATTCACGGACGAGCTGAAAAAGAATTGAGTTTTCGAAAGGGCAGCATCATGTAGAGGAGATGGAGAGAAAGTTTTAAAAAATTTTTTAGTAAATTTATAATTGGACCAATCTAGATTCTGAAGTTCAGCTCAAAAGCACAAAATGCGAGTACCACCAGCTGCACTGAAAACAGCTTTTCCAATGTATATCCAACTTTACATCAAAATAAGGTGAGCTTGAAAATCGACGGAGAAGGTGTTTTTTGAGAGTTTTGTTTTCTGCTGTCCTGATGATTGTGACTTCGAAGAAAATTAAAATTTTGAAGATGTATAAACTAGAATGAACATCCGTCAGTACAAATTGATAACTAGACATCCAAATTTATTCAATATCTAATCAACCCACATCACTGACGTTAAGAAATTCACAAATATTCGGGGTTCATTCTAATATTTTTGGCGATTTTTGAACACTAGAAAACTATAGTTTCCAGAAAATAAAACTCACATCATGAACTGGCAAATCTCTACTGAAACTGATCCTTCCAATATCCTTCAGCCTGAATCGAATCTGATTTCCATTCACTGGTCCCTCCTCGACTGTCACGAACCCTGCAACTTTTGATAGTTTTTCAAATATCTCGACTTTCATTCAAACCATTATTCATGACAGTAGTCAATGCAACTTCTTTCGTGTTTGGCTTCACTGAAATGTATCCGTATTCACTGTGCAACTCATCCTTATCGTTAATCGACCAGGCGAATGCTCTGAAAATTTAAAGATTATCATCGAATAAGATATATTCATTTTTCACCAAAAATAACTCCCATAAACGAATTTCACCAAAATAACCACTTTCCAAGAAGAAACACATAACGAACAGACTTTTATATAGAAAAGGTAACGACAAATAGAGAATGAACGAGAACTGAAAACAGAAACCCAAATAAATTACACAATGAAACCTGTTTGGATTCTTCTCATCTCTTTTATCTACACTCCATGCAAACGCCCTAAAATTCAATATCAATTTCTGAAAGTTCCATTTTAGAGTTTTGAGTCTAAATAATTCGAAACTGAAACTGAAAATCTCACGTATAATTCAAAGCATGAGCTGCTTGCATAGCGTCATCAGGAATTGAGATCTCGATTTCCTCTCCGAATGTGAATTTTGGGATTGTTGGGAAGATTGCCTAAACATTGAAATGTTAGAATACATTAGCAAGAAGAGTCTTTACTTTTCCTCCGTGCTCTGACCTCCATTTTCCAACCAGAAATCCGATTGGGGTCAATTCTTGAGAGAGACGACGAAGGTCATATTCTGAAATTTTAATTAAATCTTTTGAGCTCAATTTTTTGGAATTGAAGTTACAACGAAGTTTCTCAGTCCTACGTGTCCCCATTTATCAACCATTTCCGTTTAATGAATTGACCAATTTTGCAAATTCTTCAAACTTTTAGCTCCAACTTATCTGATTCCCGAAGGTCATTTCTCCAAATCTCACTTACTTGGATCCACGCTCCCGCACTGTCCACAACTTTTGAGACAACTCCTTTTGATATATTCTGTTGAATCACATGCTTTTGGATTTACAGTAATCCAATCTCTACAATTGTTATCATAGTCCCGACACGTGTCTGCTGCTGAAATAAAGACAAAGTTAGAAAGAAATATCGCTTCGAAAGGGTATTGTTCTAGTGTAAACTGTATTACATTCAGGGTGTGGGAACCTGTTTTTTTCTGTCGTTTTTATGTTTTGATTGAACGAAAAACGAACCTATGGAAAATGATAATAAACTGGAGAGTGTTGTGAACAATAGAATTCGATGAAGTGACATCTGAAAATATCAAGAATTTGAAGAATTTGGAAGAAAAAGTTAATAGAAAGAAAAGTAAGAAGGCGAACTGTCTAAAACGAATGATAAGATAACTAGTGAAAGGAAAGGGATAGATTTTTAATCAAGGCTGGCAAAAAATCGAATGTAATGAAAAGAAAAGAAAAGAGAGAAGGTGTGTTAATGAGAAACAAGAAGAAAAAGGAAGAAGCCTTTCCTCTATCACTTATCACCTCCTCCTCGTCAATCAACGAGCGTCGTGCCGAGAACCGAAAACGATCTTCTCCAGTGCTAATTCGACAAAAAATTTTCTCTTTTCTCTGTTTCTCTTTCAAGAAATAAACATGTTCGGGTTAGGGTGCAGGTAGAGAAACGTCTGTGGAGGAGGAGGAGGTGTTAATTAGATTTATGAACATCTGAAAGTTTAGTGGAAGAGATAAAGCATTGAGATTAAGGAGATAATTAGGGGATGTTTGGATTGAAACATTGACATTTAAAATATAGTCCTTTGATGAAGGTTGGCACAGAAAAAGGTTGAACTTTTCTTTAAAGAGGTTGTGTCTTTCAATGTTACAGTAATCAGCACGGAAAGAACTGAAGCGTCTCCGGCGTGGTGTCTTCTCCCGAGTTCCTTGCTCATTATACAGTGCAAAATAAAACATTTTCAAAACACATGTTAAAACTCCAAAAAGATGAGGCGAACACTACCTCGGTCAGATTTCCGTTAGATTCCTGTAATTTTCATTCAAATTGGTTAACTGGCAATCGAGTTATGAGGTGACACGAGGAAAATTGGATTTGTAGTTTGTCCCGTATAATTAGTAAAAATTATCCAGAGTTGCTAAATCTAGTAAATATTTGCATTAAAATGTTCCAATCTTACTATATCAGGTTTCTAGGAAATAATTGACCTTAACACTTTCAGATCGAGAAGTGTCTCTTCATTTTTCAGTGGTATGAGTCTCCTAGTCTCTAGGTCTAAAATTCCACAACTTTGTGTTTTCTTTATCATTCAAAACTTCACAAAGCAGATGCCAAAACGCAAAAGATAAAAGCGAGGCCAAAACCGTCATGAACTTTTTTTCAGATGCGTCTGATTGATTGTGAGAACAACACATAGGAATAGAGTGATGTTCATCTTTTCGACGGAAACAGTTGTCGTCACAAATGGTCGAAAAAGAAAGAAAAAGTAAAGAAGACGTTGAATGAAGAAGGGCGGGGAATACATTTGGCATTTCCATCGTCCATTCTATTGGCAGTTGTCACTTATTCAGCAGTTACAAGTGTGGAATGTAATGGATCAAATAAAGAAACACGATTCACTCTTTATCTTGTTCTCCCCTGTCATTATCTGAAAATGGGAGGGAAGATTGTTCTTGTTGTTTCGTTATATCGGTCAACTATTATCAAATCTTTATTATTACAAACCGAGAAATTATTAGGAATACACGTGAGCAAACATAGAAGGTGATTAAAGCATAACCGCACAGTCAAGAAACAGGAAATTGGCACCAGTGGAAAAACCGGCAAATAATTGAAAAACATAGATAATCTGTATAATTATGCTCTATACTTAGCCATTCTAACAACACGAGCCCCTCTTGAAATGTCAAGACCAAGTTGAGTTATTTGTTCTAGTTTGTGACCTGCATCAGTGCTGAGAAGAAGCTGACGGACCACATTCTGAAAATTAATAGAGTTTCGATGCATTTAGAAAAGAATTCTTACCTTAACAGCCTCCTTTGCTCGTCTCTTCACACATTCTTGCTTGACTTCATTGATTGTTGCAGTCAAATTGATAATTGTTCTCTCGATTTCTACTTCAAACGTTTCCTCACGACATCTGCAAGTTCAAACCTGGATTGAGAGTTAAACCAAATGAATACATACTCATCGAAGTTCGGACAGCAATCTCGAAGATGAGTGCACTTCTCTTGAATCATATTCGCATCGTGGAAGCATTCCCGAGATTTTGAATATTCATATGAAGTATTCAGAAGACGACGGAGAGAATCATCATATTCATGACGTCGTTCTTCAGGATATGCGAGGCACACTGATTCTTCGAACTGAAACTTAGGAGATTCTATGATTAGTTAAGATAAATATACACTTACAAATTGCTCATTTTTGTCATCAAGACAAACTCGAAGCTTGTCATTTCTCTTGATCATGTTTTCATAGAGTTCCACAAATTTGTCTCCGTCTTTTTGAGAACACACTCCATCATCCTGAAAACTTCATGAATTGAGAAGTTCTCTGAATATCTCACCTTGAAAAGAAGACTTTCTGCAGATTCTGCCATCGTTGCAAGTAACTGATCACTCGCAAATCTCCAAGCACAACTATCAACAGCCAAATGCATTTGGGAGCGGCATCTCATGTACATGTCACATGTTGTCTCATTCCGTTTAATCAAGGTTGTCTGAAATAGAGAAAGAATGAAACAACGTCGGATTCTAAGACTCACATTGCTATTCTGTTTTGTCCACAGGTTATGCTCTCTTCTGAATGCGTCGATTTCCACTTTATACTCTTCAGAAATGAAGTTTTTGATATCTTCTCCTCCTTCTTTCTTCTCAGTTTTATCTTCTTTATCTCCACCGACTACCAAGGTTGTTGCACCCTCTGGAAGAAAGTGTAACATTACTAAGAATCTCTAATATCATCTTACTTTGAATTATGAACTTGTCTCCATTATCATCCACCAACATTGTAGAAGTAGCATCGTCAATGGATTCAGAAGTAACCACAGTTGAATTCGTTGTATCCTCTTTACAAATCGGCAAGTTTTGAGTCTCATTAACAACCTTCTCAACGTCTTTCTCAACCTTTTTATAATCAGAATCATCAAAATTCTCAAGAAGCATTTCGAGAGACTTCTCTATCTGAAATTATCACTTTTCATTTATATCCATCTCACAATTCTTACCAGTTTCGCCTTGTTTTTCTGCTCTTCACTCAATTCCTTGCCTCTCAGTTTTTGCTCGAATTTCTCAACGAGACCCTTGACTTCCTTGAAATCTTTCGAATTCGGATTTTCTCCCAACATTTTCAGAATATTTGAGAATCGAATGGTCGTAGAGATCCGGCACCTTTCAATTGTTTCATTTTTCTGTGGAATCGCGATTTTCTCCACAAAAATAATGGGACTCGTGGTGACAGATTCGGATGAGGATCCGAATACGATGGAAGATGAAACGGAAGTTTTTTCTCCTGAATCTTCGACGACGATGTTGTCATCATTTGATTCCAGAAGAGTTACAGTACCCATTGGTGGCATATTATTGACTGTCTCCGATACGGTAGCAGCATCAATCAGTGAATCAAATCCTTCTTTTGCTATTTTAGATCTATCAAGAGTCTCAATCCTCTGTTTGATGGAATCCGTCTTTTTCATAGCCGCATCGAACTTTTTCTCAAACTCCTTTTTTGAACTTTGTTCCGGATAAGAAAGTTTCGGAAGAGACAGTCCATCTCCTTCTTTGTCTCCATACCGAATCAGAAGTTTTCTAGCTCTTTCTTCATTTTCCTGTTGTGTTGAGAATCGAACATTCACAAATCCATCTCTTCGTCCTTCCTGTTGACTTCTATTTGTCTCCTGATCAGTGAATCTCACATTTACATGTCCCGAAGGTGCCCAACTCTTTTCGTGGGTTTCATCTTCAGAAAACAAAACGCCATCGAGAATTATTGGAGAAACTGGCATTCCTTTTTTGCAGTCATCTGCTCGTTTTCTCAAATTCGTTCGTGTCGTATTGATCATCTTCTGGAGTGTGGATTCAGAAGATAGAAGCTTGCATCTGAAAAGAAACCCATTTTCGGAAGCAATTATAATTTTTGTCGCACTCGGGCATTATCAAGCTTCAAACGTTTCTTCAAGAGAGTCTCCTTTTTTCACTGTTAGTCAAACGCCTTGGTCGAAGATATTCAATCCATCTCCACACCTATCTCCTAATTGTTTTTCCCGTAAAAACCTTCATTTTCTGTTATCAAAACAGAAAAGACGACCCACTTTTCAATACTTGGACAACATTTGGTCAACTGTCCACATTGTCTCTCAATTCTTCTCTTAACTCCAGTAAAGCAATGATTTGGAACATATGTGATAGTTCTGCTAAAGGAGAATCTGGGTGGACGAGCGAGAAGTTGACATTGTTCATTCTGAAAAAGATTCAAATCATCATTAAAGAAGGAGGAAATGACTCATAAAAATCCTAGTCATTCTTGTCACTTTCTCTTTTTTGATCTCAATATCTCAGATCTTTTCCGTCAATTAGGGTCATCTCGTTTTTCTGTTCACTATTCTCTCCCACATCTTCTCACCGTTTTCTTCTCCAAAGGTTGTGAGTTTTCATTGAGACAAGCCACAAGCTGACCATCTAGTTCTTCTTCCAAACGTTCCAACTAAAAATCAGAAATACAGTAACCAGAATGGTCAGGAATCTTACTGTAGTGTAATCATTTTTCAACTTCTGATGGCAATCGAAAGTATCTCTTCTTTCTGGAAGCCAATATGGTCTCCAAAGGGAGTTTCCAAGACAAAGACGTTCTTCTAGAAGCGATACGGCTGCACACTCGACGAATGCAGCACAGTAATTGGAGGATGGAGCAGGAGATGATGGGTCGGGAGACTGAAAGTTTATCTGAAGTTGGAAGTAGGTTTGTGGAGCTTACAACAAAAGTAAACTCCAAATTGACTTGAATCAGAGAGGAGTTTTACAGCTGGTTCCACTTAACTCACCTCATATTGTGCCAAAACCGATCGATATAGAATAGGAAAAAAGAAAAGAAACATCCGCATCTGGGACGATTGACTGTAGACTCTCGGACGTCTTCCGAAAGGATTATAGGGGCACTGAAAGAAGAGAAAAATGGGAAGGGATAGAATAAAAGAGAAAGGATCGTAACGAAAGTAGTTCAAAAAAGATATTGTAAAAGAGAGATCGGGGATTGAAGTCATGAAAGTGATGCTCTTCCGGAAGATATTCCGCAAAATGTATCCATCGAAGCGTGTGAAAGTGAGAGAAGAAAGTGCGTGAAGGTCGGAAGAATTCAGATGACTAATTGACGTCAATTAGCTCCTGCCAACGCCTCCATCAGACTCCAATTAAAATGTGAAAAATATGGAAAAAGGGAAAACAGTGGAAAACGGATAGAGGTTGCGATAAGACGGTTTCTTTCGGGAAAAATGCACCCTGCTGTTCATTTTTGTGGGTGAAGGTCGATTTGCTTTTGATGAAGAAGAAAAGAAACCCGCCTCTCTCCTGGGTTTGTCCCTTCCCGAGATACCATTGTGTCGACCTCTTTAACAGAGAATTCAGAATACGGAGAGACGAAGAATCGGGATGGATAATCACATCGAGAGAAAGGAGAAAACAGCTTATCCGAGACGAATGAGACATGACGAATCGAAAAGGAAGAAGGAGAGGTCGGAAATATTACTTACGCTTATTTACGAGCCATCGTTATCGCCCGATTCGATTTGATGCGGATGCGAATTGACACCGATTTCAAAACGAACGCATATCTAAAAAACGGAACAAAAGGTGTCTGGAGATTGTAGTGAAAGGGCAGATGTTCGGAAGAATTAGGGTTTGAAAACAAATAGACATCGTATAGCTGGGAAAACAAAATAAGGAGTACCGTAGAATGTGCGAACTCTTGGTGGACAAAAAATTTTGAATTGGAACTACCTAGTTGGACTGATTTAGTGAAAGTTAGAAGAATGCATCTACGGTAACTCTTGCAACGTTGATGTGGACCCCAACTTTAACAATTCTGAAGTTTGAAAGGTCTGAATATGATTAGAAAAGAGATATGATTTTGGATTTTTAAATTAAAGTTTAAGGATTTATCAGAACATATAAAATACACAAGTTTAAGCTTCATAATAAGTTTTGGATAGGACTGCATTCATAGACTCTGAATAGAGATTCTTTGTATTTTCTCGGGATGCATCAACTTTCTCATAAGTAGAAACTCCCTTCAAATATCATTTGTCTCAAAATGATTTTCTCTTTTTCATCTCTGAAATTGATTCAGGTTAAGATCCCATAGAGGGTATTCATGTTTGATACTCCTTAAAATATAGTGTTTCATGAAGTTGAGACAGTACAGCTCACATGAACTGACAAAATATTTAATCATTAACTTTTCATCAGAGATTAAGTTCTTTCATTATTCGTCAAGTCCTAGTCGACTAGCTAGTTCTTTCTGGTTTTGATAATTTTTCGAAGGATTCCGAATAATTAAATTCAAATTACCGCCTCTTTTCTTTTGAAACCCAAAACTTGACGAGCATTGCTCGTCGAGTTGGGTGTGTGCACAGCCGATTTGTTTTGTTGTTTTTTGTTGTTTATCCATTTCATTTCACATTCTTTCACCTGCGAAGCCGTCAGAATTTTAGGTCTCGTTTTCGGTGAACTTTAGGTTTGTTCGAAGAATTTAGTATCGCTCATCGATAGTATAACTCATAGCTCATTGATAATAATCCGACCCTCCTCTTTTCTGTCTCGGTGCCGCAATTCCCTGGCACGATGATTTTCTCAAGAACGTTTCCCTTTTTTGCAAACCTTAAATCTCAGCCATATATCAACTCATAAGCTCATCAGGAATGCCCTAAACTGTCATTTTTAGATCATCATGTTTATGAATCTCCTCACTCAAGTCTCCAACGCGATTTTTCCTCAGGTTCGTGCTCAATAGTGTAAAATCTGTTAGTAGTGTTTCCTTTTCTGATGTATGATTTACTTTGTGTTTCTGTTATCGAATTGTCATCATCTTCATCAGAAAACACAAAAACTAAAGTCGAGGCTACACAAATTCGCAGTCGAGAGGCGGAGTGCGCACACGCGGTGTTGCCCATTTCGTCTCTCGCAATCTACTCCTCTTGTTTACCACTTCTTGCCATTTTCTCTCCGACTGTGCGTTTTAATTCTGTTTTGGGTTCTTGCCTTCGTGCCGTGAAAATAACGCAACCAATAGTAACTTCTAGACGTTCCTTAATTTTCAGGTCGAAGCCGCTCAAAAAATGTCTAACCGTGCTGTCGCCGTTCTTCGTGGAGACGTCGTCTCGGGAACTATTTGGATTACGCAGGTAACCTAATTTCGCAATAAATTTAAAATTATCTCTGCAATCTTCAGAAGTCCGAGAGCGACCCAGCGGTTATCGAGGGAGAGATCAAGGGACTCACCCCAGGACAACACGGATTCCATGTTCATCAATATGGTGACTCGACGAACGGATGCATCTCCGCTGGTCCCCACTTCAACCCATTTGGAAAGACGCATGGAGGACCAAACGTAAGTTTGACTCGTTTCAAACATAAGTGTCTATTGAATTGTTTGCAGTCCGAAGTCCGCCATGTTGGAGATCTCGGAAACGTCGAGGCCGGAGCTGATGGAGTCGCGAAGGTCCACATCACCGACAAGTTGATCACGCTTTATGGAGACAACACCGTTGTCGGACGTTCCATGGTGGTTCATGCGGGAGAAGACGATCTCGGTAGATAACAAAACATGATGAGAACAGAAGATTCAATGTTTCTTTTCCAGGTCAGGGAGTCGGAGACAAGGCCGAGGAGTCGAAGAAAACTGGAAACGCCGGTGCTCGTGCCGCTTGTGGAGTCATCGCTCTTGCTGCTCCACAGTGACTGACCGAACCTTCCCGCCTCTGAACACATACAATCACCTACTATTTTCTTCGAACCGTTTTGTAGTTTAATCCTGGTTGTACTCATTGATTTCCACAAAAGCCACCGTTCCTACTATTGTATATTCTTCTACCAGTGTACTTTTAATTTTCAATCGATAAACATTTTTATAGCTTTTTCTGAAGTTTTTTCCCTCTGTTCGAAATGTTCTCTACATTTGATTCATACTTTCCTTATCAATTTCATCTACCAAATAGGTTAGTAACATAAGTATAACAAAAAAAGTTGCTCGCGCACTCTTCACCTTTCATGTCATAGAAACGTGTCGAAACTGCGTGGGCTTTTATGAGTTTTTGCCAACATAATGGCTCCATTCATCTCGAAATCCCCAGTTATGGATTCGCCATCGAGTTCCAGTGAAGAAGAGCAAGTTTTTCTTTCTCAGCAGTTTACTGCAGATCACCTGATATTCGGGTCACTCCAGAAAACACTCAACTCTTATCAAGATAACAGTGTATATAAACGAGTTTAGGAAATCAAGACGCTCCTAATTTCTGTAGAATTGATTATTCACCAGTAACCGTTACTTCCAGTTATGTTTGCAATATCCAGCAGGCATGCCTGGTAGCCTATTTTTCAACCGACCTGCAAATAATTTAGCAGAGTTTTTCACGATCATTCGTTCTGTTAGCATCTTTTTGTTTTATCAGTGTGTCTCAAAAGATAACGACTCGTAAAGACATAGAATCACACCATTTTTGCGAATTTAGACCCAGAAACATAGAAGAAACAAAACGATTAGTTTTTTCTGCAGACGATTGTCCCGTTTGTCAAAGTGAACCATTTAAACTAGGATTTCTTACATTTTTTTTACTTTCAGAATGAGCGGAGTTCTGGAAGTTTACGACGCAAAGCGCACGGACAACTTGATTATCACTCTCGAAGGAATCTCAGGATCCGAGACCATCAAGGCGATAAAGAAGCGTATCGCACAAAAAAGTGAGTTCATTAACTTTTCAAGTTATAAATTTCACTTCATGATTCCAGAACTGAAGCTGACTGAGGAACGTCAAGCTCTTCGCGTGGAACCAAAGGGAAAACCACTGGGTGATGATCAAAAGCTCTCCGATCTTGGACTCTCCTCACAAAAGGCAGTTCTCTATGTGAGAGATCTTGGACCACAAATTGCCTGGAAGACCGTTTTCATGGCTGAGTATGCTGGACCGCTCTTTGTGTATCCATTGTTCTATCTGAGACCGTCATTCATTTACGGCGCAGGTAAGCTAACTTGTCAGAAGTGTATCCTTGCTAACTTTACCAATTGCAGCTGCCGCCAATGCTCAAATGCATCCAGCAGTTCAAATCGCCTTCTTCGCATGGAGCTTCCACTACGCCAAGCGCTTGTTCGAGACTCAGTTCATTCACAGATTCGGAAACTCTACGATGCCACAATTCAATCTGGTCAAAAACTGCTCTTACTATTGGGGATTCGCTGCTTTCGTCGCCTATTTCGTGAATCACCCACTCTTCACGCCACCGGCCTTCGGAGACTTCCAAATGTACTTGGGACTCGTCGGATTTGTGATCTCGGAGTTCGGAAATCTCTCCATTCACATTCTCCTTCGCAATCTTCGCCCAGCTGGAACCCGCGAGCGCCGTATCCCGAAGCCAGACGGAAACCCACTTTCTCTTCTGTTCAACTACGTGTCTTGCCCCAACTACACTTATGAGGTCTCATCCTGGGTGTTCTTCACCATCATGGTTCAATCGCTTCCAGGTTATCTATATATCTGTGGCATGTTTTTAAAAATTATTGAATTTTCAGCTCTTCTCTTCACACTTGCCGGCTTCGTTCAGATGACCATTTGGGCTCAGGGAAAGCATCGCAATTACCTGAAGGAGTTCCCAGATTACCCAAAGAATCGCAAGGCCATCGTTCCATTCGTTCTCTAAATTATCGCATTTCCACAGCTTATTTATTGTATTTTCCCAAGTAACTTTACAGTTCAATTGTTATTCAAACTTCTACCATACAGTAATTTATTCAATAGTTCGTTTTTTTCCTTGATAAATCATTGCTTGCTAAAAACTTGCTTTTTTCAGCTCAAAAACATAGACGTGGATTCACAACGTAGTGGTTAATAATCATTTCAAAATTATCCGAGAATGTCGGTATGGTGTCCAATATGCCATGAAATGAAATCATGTGAAGAGGCAGTTCAAGTTTGTTGAGATTCTTCCGCTGTCTTCTGAATCCGATTTCTTTAAGTTAATTCCTTGTCTGCATACATTCTGCAAAAAATGTCTGAAGGAAACATCAAAACAGGTTCGAGTATGTCCAGTGGCACACTGTTATTCCAGTCTCTCTGCTCCAGAATCTTTGACGAGCACTTGTGAAGTAAAATAATGCCTGAGAACACAATCACAAATATCATAATTTAGGGAGAAAACTGCCAAAGAAAAATCATGGTGAATGCGGATATTCTGAGAACGGCATGTCATCATGATGTCTGTCAGCATTGTTACGATATGGCAAGCAGAAAGTGAGATACTGTAGATGAAGACTACATTCAGTTGAATGAAACTTTCAGAGAAAAGATGTCATGCCCAGCTCTCGGATGTTCAGAATTGATGGTGGATGAGGAGGATATGGTTTGTGAAGGACCGTGTAAGCAGCCATTGGTATTCGATAAGACTATAATCATTCCGTGTTGTGGGGTATTCTTTAAATTCTGGATTAAGATGAAACCTTTTTACTCTTCAGGCGAGAATGTGTGATGAATGTGGTCCAAAATGGACTAATGGTCGAGAGTTCTGTGATCCAGGAAAGTGTGTGATCAAAGAATCAAATAAGAAGAAAAGGGCTCCGGATATGGTATGTCGTCTAATCAGAAATCGATCCAACCAATATTCTCTTTAGTCTCGTCAGCCGTGTATGGCATCTATAAACTGCGAAGGAGAGGTTCTTCGAAACTTCCCATCTGAATTTGAATGTGATCATGACGTTTGTCTTCATTGCATCGGAACTATGCTTGATGAGTGTGAGAAGAGTGGGAAATCACCAATGTGTCCATCGAAGACTTGTGGAATTCCCTATAGATGTGAAAGTGTTCTTGCTCTCGCAGCACAGTTTCCAGAGAGAAAAAGCTTCTTCTCCAAGTTCACTCTTCAGGCGAAATTCTCGATGCAAACTTTGAGGGATGATTCTATCTCGGTCCGACTTAAATTTAATCTTTAGACCCTATTCTTCATTTTTCAGAATGTCATTCATGGAGACCTCAACGCAATGACAGGACAGAAATTCTCCCTAAAGGCGAGTCCTGTCAAGAGGAGGAAATCTCTCGCAGTCTGCGCCTCTTTCCCCTCTTTTGCTTGACTCCGCCCTATCCCCACACAAAACATAGTGACGCGCGGAACCCGTGAAATGTCCGTACACATCACACCACTACCCCCTCCGCGCGCCGACTCATAAACTTACCTGGCTGGGGGTATTTCGCGATCATGAAGGCGGAATCCCCATGGCGAGGCCTATCCATTGCACTTTAGGATGGGCTGACCTGTGTGGCAGTCTCGAGTTGAGATTCGCCAACAGCTTAATTTTTGCGTAACGGGGCTGCGTGCGCGCGGCCCTGAAAAGAGATATTGGGAATGTGAAGGGGTTTGAGCTGATGATGCGTACGGATGTTTCTGGGCAGTTTCTTGACTTCATATATAGATTGGTCAATGCGACGACGACGATGGAGGAATGCCAATGGAGTTTGTGCGAGGAGGATCACTTGGGGATCTCATCCGAGAAATCCGTAGAGTCTTGAAGATTCTGGCTACTGACAAAGTAACACTAGAGAACTTCGTTTGGAAAACTGTCACTCTTCTGTTTTAGATTTATGGGTACTACCGCGTTGATGATGGTAAGAAGAAGATGTTGGATGTCACAAGGGAGACTATTCGTTCGCCGTGTTCTTCTCTGAATATCACCGAAGTTTTTCAAACATTGCAATCCTGAGAGACATAAAACTTTTACAGAACACAACTATTCTCGTTGATACGACTGGTATTGTTGCCAGACCGAAGAAGCAATAAAGAACTCTAGGCGATATTGACAAGACAAGAATAAATATTTTATATTGAGTTTTTTCTGCTTTCCTGACTCATCAAGTTTTGAGTTACAATCATACAACTTTCCAACTGCTCCAGTTTCCGAATTCTTTATTTAAAAAGAACCAGATTCTGAATCCTCAACGACACTCCGCAAAGACGGCTGCGCGCAGTTTAGTTTCGTAAATCTACACAGCTTTTTTTTTGAAAAAATTTTTTTCAGAAAATTTCAGATGTTTTCTCTGATTCACGATCCAGAATAATGAACAACTCTTTGTTGAAATCTGAAAAACCGTTATAATATTCTCACATAAGCTTTAACGTTATCCTTTTCTTCAAAGCAAGTTTTCTGGGCCTCATTAACTTCATTTTGGGTGAATTTGAACTAAAATAGGGATTTTTTTCAGAAATGCATGAAATGCAAGGAGTCTTGCTATGCTCAGGCGGTGGTACTCGCATGCCAGCCCTCACTCAGAATGTACAAAAGTGTCTCCTCCCTGTCGTCGGTGTCCCAATGTTCCTCTATCCTCTCTCCTCACTACTACGAGCAGGCATCACAGGTTATTATTGACAATCAGACACAAGTTGTACTTATTGAATTTCAGATATCAAAATCTTCGTTCGTGAAGTGTTCCAACCAATTTTGGAGAAAGAAGTGAAAAAGTCGAAACTGCTTGAAAAGTATCCGGCGAATCTGGAGTATATTCCAATCAGTCAAGAAGATTATGGAACTGCGGATTTACTGAAAAATCACCACTCAAAAATTACGGTTTGTATTTATACAATCAGTCTTTTCATAATGTTCAAAAATATTGCAGAAAGATGCTTTAATTGTATCTTGTGATTTTATCAGTGACGCTAGTCTCATTCCTCTCGTCGACTTCTTCCGGGCTTCTAACTCAACGCTCGTTGCTCTCATTGCTGATACTTGCGTCAATGCTCCTGCGCCAGGATCCAAGTCCAAAAAGCCTAAAGGTGATTCTTTGTTTCTCCCTACATTTATAATTTTCTAATCGTTTCAGCCACTGACGTGATGGCGATAGTAGAGTCAACTGGACAATTGGCACATCTTTGTGGGGATGACGATTTCGACGCAGCTCTTCTTCTGGATAAAAAAATGACGAATTTCCCATCAGTTCAGTTGACATCAAAATATAACGATTGTCATGTGTATGCTGTTCGTCACAAAGCTCTACAGCAGATGAATAAATTGAAGTAAGAGATTGAAACCGTAGATTTCTAAGACTTAATCGTATTTTTAGGCATATATCATCGTTCAAAGCCGATTTCGTCCCCTCTCTGATTGAAAAGCAATTCGAAGCGGATTCCGGTGTTAAATGCTTTGCTTATCGTCTTCCTCATGAAAATGGATTTGTGACAGCTCATGCAAACACATATGGAGCATATTTCGAAGTTAATAAAGCGGTTGGTTTATTATCAAAAATTAGAAACTCAAACAGAATTTTCAGATCCAAAAATCATTCACACGGCTGATGGAGTATCGAGGAAACGGAAAAACTTTTCCGAACAAAGCCGACAAAATTCGTTCTGATACGGAGAGTAGAGTTGAAGAGAGTGCTCAGGCAAGTTATTTTCCTTTGCTTTCAAAAACCATTTCTTATTTTCAGATAGGAAAAGAAGTCATCATCAAGCGATCCATCATTCTTGATAATTGCCGAGTGGGAGAGAAGGCTAAAGTGAAAGAGAGTCTCATTTCAAGAGGCGTTGTCATTGGAAACGGGTAAGACACAAGCGATTCTCCTCCATCAGTAATCCCTTTATCTCTCGCGTTTCTATGGAGACATCTCGTCAAGCAGAGGACGTGTTCGATGTCTAGACATGTCTTCTGCGTCTCTAACCCAACTTCATTTTTTTGTTTTCAGCGCGTCCGTGAGCAACTCGATCGTTTGCGAAGGCGCAGAAATTGGAGACAACGCGGACGTCACGAACTGTATTGTAGCCAAGGATCAGAAGATATCTGCTAAAGGTTTGTGTTCGCATAACCTAGATGAATATATGTTAATTTGAGCGGATACAGTATGTTCTAACTTTTTATTGACTTTTAGAGTCAAGAAGTCTTATTTATTTATTTCCAGCGAAAATTCAAAATGAGCTGGTGGATGGTGCTGATGAAGAGTGGACAGAAGATTGAGACTTTCCAAATTTACTAGGAGACGATTTCTGGGTCACCGGGGGAAGTGTTACGACAAAACACAATTATTACGGCACATTTATTGCTCTTTCTTTTCTTGTTTTTCTTTGTTTTCTTCGTTCAGTATATATTCAAGTTTATATTATAATGAAGTTGTTTTTCACCGAAGCCATCTTTATAATTTCCTTTCTCGGTTCTCCGTCCGTTGCCTTATTTTGCCTCTTCTTTCATTTTTACGATCTTTCTAGTTAACATTCTATTCAATTCTAGAAAAGAATGGAACAATGAAGCTGAAGTTTAACAAACTCTTGGTGGCCTCCGTGGTTTTCACCATACTGAGTTTCGGTCTTCTACTGGCCTCACTCTTCACTAACGATACCTATTCGTCGTCCAGTTTCTTCCCAGAGTACCGATTTCCAGATTCGAACAGAAGACCCACAGATGAGATTCTCATTGAGGTTTGGCATTCGAATTCCGAAACTCTTCAAAAATGTTATCTTTCAGAAAATCGTTCACACTCAAGAAGATGGAAAGGATCTTCGTTCGCCTGTTTATTTAACACATCATGGATATTTTCTGAGCAATATTGCAAATATCAAAGTGGATTACCGGCATCGGTAGGTATTTGGAATGGAACTTCCTCAACTTCTAAACATTTCAGTACTTATACAATCAACGACATTTGCTATAAGCCTCACTTTGCAATTTTCGAAGATCTTCTTGCACCTGGAAACGTTGAAAAGCTACCGGACTACCTCCAAGTGAGTTTTAAAAGATCAAAACAATTACACATCTCAACTCGTTTAGCGCCTTCTTCTCGAAGTGCAGCGACTCTCTCCATGTCTCATCGTGACTCCTCTCAACTGTTACAACGACAGCTACCGTATTCACTCGGAGATCACCAAATGGAATGTGGAGACTGACTATCTGAATAGAAAGCTGAGAAACTCTTACATAGACGCTGTCGGCGAGAACTATGCCCGACCATATGTTAAATCATCATGTATGAAAATTGATAAATACCAGTTCACCATCGTTATTTTTAGATGGCCCTGATTTGATTAAAGGATGGGCTCACCACATGCTAAAACTACCATCCATGCCCTTATCAAACTTTTCAAAGTCCGATGTATCCAGAAGAATCGAGTTATGGTTATCGGTATGTATTCGGGTCTTCTTGATTTTAAAATATCAGTTACTTTTTCAGAGCATTGAACCTAAAGGAAAAGTATGTGCTGATCCAACACGTCCCTGTTTTCAAAGCCCAGATAACTACTACAACATTTGCATGAAAATTCAGCAAGTTAGGGATTTCGATGAAAGACGTAAACAGGTATTTAGTTCATCTCTTCCATAAACTAAAAACTTGGACATATTTAAGTTTCAACTAGAGGACGGAGATGAAGAATTCACGACACAATTGGATTGTGTTGAAGATCGAGAGAAATTCATTGAATGGATGCAAAAAAGAGAGCTTCGGGAAATGATCAAGAATGTCTCTTACCATGTTGAAATTCCGAATCATATGGATATAACGAAACAATCTTGCGATGGCATCTACCATGATTCGAAAAGCTCTGGATTGGAGTTCTTCCACGGCTCCAGAAGTTTCGGAAATTCCACTGGCTCTTTTGATTCAATGAACACGGAAATTGGACTAATGACACCAGATAATATTCTCGCAAATATGGTTAGTAAACTATTATGTACAACTAATTGGTTTTAGTAATTTCAGAAGCGTTCCGATTATGTAAATGGCTTCGAATCAGTTTGGACGTTCGAAAGAGCTCAAGAATTATTGGAAGAGTTCCAAGTGGCTTTACAAGAGGAAGTGAAGAAGTTCAATGAAAACCTTCCCAGTCGATCAGTTAGAGTAACCACTGAAATAGCCAAAGTTGAAGTCAAAAAGGTCAATCAAGAAGAAGTAGCTCACTCCACAATCACTTTTCTTCTTGGAGCAACTATCCTGGTGTTCACCCTCTTTTCGATTTTCGTCTTTGCCGAAAGTGTCCTGTTCTCTCTCACCATGTTCTTGATTCGATCTGCAATCACAGGTGTTTTCTTTTCGATTCTTTGCAAATCTGAAGGCATCATTCTGCTGGATTATAACTTCCTGGTTAGTCTCTCAATTTCAGATCACAAAGACTCTATTTTTGTTCAGGGCTATGTTGTCCTCCATGTCATCATCAATCTATTCTTGACTACAAGAGTTGCGTTGCTCGCCGAACGTATTAGAGGATGCATCCAATCAAGGAATGGTTATACGAAATCCAATTTTTCTTCGTTGGGTTCAGGTAACCGTAAATCGCATCTGACATAATAACAGTCCAGAGAAAGTTCCAGTCGACAGTATCAAAGAAGGATCAGATGCTCGTCAAGTTCGATATGTACTGGCACAATACACAGATTATCAGGTTGCTGTAGACGCGTATTCCAGTGAACCATTCGAAAAGCTATCAAAGTACTGGATCATCACATCCTTACTTCTGGTTCCAATCGTAGGCTTCTATTGGTTTTTCGTCGATTCTGATGTTCAGAAGATCTGTATTATTCTACTTCCATCGTTCGTTGTTGCTGCTTACGAAGAGCTACGGATTAAAAACGATATATGTAGAGGTTGGTCACAAAAGGAAATATAAATTTACTTAAAAAACACAATTTTTCAGACAGAAAAGCGAAAAAGGAAGTACAAAAAGCGCTGGAGGTACAGACGGAACGTCTATATTCTGAAAGATCGTATGTGAACATCTTCTCTGGGAACACCGCGACGACAGGGGAAAAGTGAGATTGTATATTTGAGTATTCATGTTTTTATATTGTTCCAGAAGCCATCACAAGTCGAATGAAGCAAACATTCAGAAAGAAACAAAACTTTATGAGTTGCCCAGAAGCTCTTATGATGCTTCTCAAATTATGGTTGGTTACTCGCTTGTTATACGGATTTCTTATAAAGTGGTTTTTTCAGGCCTATCCAAACGCATTCTGTAGATATTTCCGATTCAAAGCTTTTGGAATATGCTTCAAACTTAGGAATGCTCGTGCGGTAAGTGCCCATAGTAAGCAAAATATTTCATTGAATATTCAGGTTGGTCTGCTGATCATCGCAATTTTTGCTCTCTTCATTCTTCTTTCCGTCAGCCTGCTGTTCATTCCTGTTCAGAGATCCACTTTCCACGAAGATTCCGCCGATTTCAGAATGAATGAAAACGATCTGTTCATAGACTTTTCTATTAAAAATGTCTCTTCTTCATGGGAAACTATCAACAGAAACCTGGAACTTTTCAATTCAGAAATAGGTAATATACCTCTAGAAACTTCCCAAGAGTAAACATTCAGTTTTCAGATTTCATCGGTTCTCTACGAACGATTTCAAATTGGAAGAAAAGTTTCGATCGTTTTGAAGGACGCATCAATCAGGTAAAAGACGATTTAGTGTCGAAAAAAGTGCGAAAAGTAGGATTAGGAGGGGAATTTACTTCTTCTACTTGTCTTCTACTTATCCTCTGGTTCTGTTTGAATTCACTACAGGGATACTGTAGATGAACGCTAAAAAATTATCAATTAAAATGGGTTTTCCTTTTCAGAATGGATCTCATTACTCTGGAATCGATCGTTTTACTGAGTGGATTGATAAGGAACCGATCAGTTGGTCCTTGACTGCACCTCTAACAAGACCTTCAAGAAAAGCACGTTTTTCGAATTCTTTCCAATTCCGATTCCGCTATGAATTCGATGCAAACCAGCAATCAGCTGTATTGGAAACTGTTCAGGTAAATAATACATTACCAATTACTATTTTCTTTTAATTTATACTTCCAGAAAATCGACGCACTTCTAAGCAAGTACTCCCAAACCCTCTCATTTCCAAATGCAGCCGGCGTCCTCTACGAACATTATCATCGGAATGCAGTCGTCTGGTGAGTCTCGAGACTGGAGTCACAATTGAATTTGGGCTCCTTTTTAATTCGATTCCCAAAGCCAGGAGGCATTTTCTGTGACAAGAACTCCCATTTCCGCTCTCCAAACGTTCTGCTTTCACGCTAATTGGTCGCCCCAATGTCCTACAGTAGTCTCATTACGTCACACTTGATAGTGCTTGCTCCTACAGAAGAGTACATTGATACCACCCTGTCGAGCTTCTTATCAGTACTTGTATTTCCCTCCACTTTCTTCATTAGTACTAAATTTCGGCTTCATCGCGTTTCCCTGTCACACAAAAAACTAAGATGCTGTAATAAGGCAATATGGATTGATTAATGTGTTCGGTGTAGATATGGATCAAAATCAACCATTCACATTCTATGCCATTAACATCCCCATAGAAATCTCTGGTCTCTTAAAATCAAATCCTTCTACTATACCAACATTCTCAGCACGTTTTTGTCTGCCATTTTGATACGAGAGCATCCCATTCGTATATTCTGCTCATGCCCTTTTTTCGTCTTCTGTACTTTCTTCCCCTTCTAGAGAAATGCGCCCCTCTGACACGTTTTCTCGCTGCCGGCGCCTCGATTTCTTCTCTTTTTTTCTTTATCGCCCTTTTTTCTTCAGCCTGCACACTTATTAACCGTGAATTCTAGTCACCGGAAAAGTCCGGGTGCACTTTATTGGTCGCGGAAGGTGCTCATCGAGAGATCCCGCCGCGCCACTGCTCTCTCCGCTCTTTGCCGAGAAGACGTGGACTCGTTGTTTGTATGCGTGCCGAGTCGCAAACTGCTCAGAAGACGTATGGGTGTGTATGTATGTGTGTGTGTGTGCTGTGCCAGGGCGGTCTCGACGCCGCGCCCGGGTTCACGAAAACAGGGAGACGACGATGAAGTCCAGAAGAGGAAGGACAAAGTAAGGATGAAAGAGAAAGGGCGGAAGATAACAGAAGCCAAATGATTGATTGACAGGACGGACAGACGGGAGAAAAGGCGACTTTGTTCGGAAATCTTTGGGTTGGGTCAATGGAGAATATATGGGTGGTGCTCAGGAATCAGTTGTCTAGAAGATCCTAATCTGACTCTAGATTTCGACGAAATATGAACGTCACTGGTTTGAAAATGATACCTGCGAATCCGTATGTTTAATCAAGATATCAATCCACAGCTATAAATCTGCATGGCGGATTATCAAGGCTTGCCAGGAGGCAAGGAACGTCATCCAGGTTTCAGAATAATACTGGAACATGTTATAAATCTCCCTCTACTTAATCTTCTTGAGCTCTCCCTTTGTGTTCTTTCCAAATGTCACCCTCTTTTTCATAGTCTGCACTCTTACACATTAATGACTAGTAGATCTAGAAGGGCGGAGACATGAATTAGAAGTCATTCGGAAGGAAGTCCGCTCCCCTTCTTTTCATTCGCGCCACCATCAGAGAAAAGCCCTCGAACTCTTGGGGAGGGGATCTCTGCGCCTTTCCCTTACTGAGTGCTCCGCCCTCTTTTCCCCATTTCAGTGTCCTTTTTTCACACTGGGCGACGGCGGCCTCCAGGATAGACGCGAAGAAAATAATTTCATCTTCGTCATCACCGTAGCTTCTTCTTCTTCTCCTTTCGTCTTCTTCGTCTTCTTCAGCACTTCCCCATGGGCTTTCAGAGAGTGCTATCGAGAAACGAACTTTCCACATCGTCGCCCGTTTTGTTCATGATTTTTTTCTTCCAAGAGAGAAACTTCGAATAGATTCTTTTACATCACATTCCCTTTTCCGACCCTTGACGATAATGATCACAGCGAGAGGAATGGCTGAAAAAAACGTTTTGGCTGAAGTGTGTAATGAATCTTGGAGGTTTCCATCTTCTCGTGATGATAAGAAACGAAGGGTTACAGTAATCGGGGCGTGGTTTTTAACCGACGTTACTGGTTTGCTAGCCAATCCAAAATACACCTTACTGAAAATATCCTCATTAACAGACAGTTCCTTTTAAAAACCGTATTGGACTTTTTTGAAAACTTATACGAGGTACTTTTGGGTCGCCTATACACAAAAACAGAGTTTTTAGGTCCGTCATACAAACGGTTCCGGGGAAATGATCCTACCAGAAAATTTTGGCTTGTGTTCAGGAGGCCCCAAAGTACCGAGATCTCATTTTTTACAAAAGGAGCTTCCTTATTAGTTTCCTTCAGTACCGTATTCCGTCCACCTTCTTGGCCATCTCTCTTTTATAAATTCCTAATTTTTTCAGGCCTTTTCGATTTAAACTAATCATAAAAACACATTAGTCATGATAGAGAAAAAAGCCCTTCGTTTATTTTCCGAGTCCTCTTCTCAACTTTCCCCAAAAACCCTCCACATTCACCTGCCTGATTATAAACAAATCCATATTTTTTTTGCGTTCAGGAATTCATTCGCATATCACGAACTACTTGCTGCTCCCGTTCTTGTTACCTTCTTCGCATTGATCGTCGTCATTTTTGCAGTGAAACCTACCATTTTCTCATCCTTGATTGTAAGTTACACCTTGACTCAATTTCACTGTTATTATTTTACGTTTCAGTTCGCATTCTTCGTTGTTGGAACTCGGCTTGAAATCGCTGCAATCGCTACCATCTTCTCACTGGAGTACCATCAAGTGTACATAAACTTTGCGGTTCTCATAGGTAGATTTCTCCGCCACTTTTCAGAGCATACTATTTCATTTTGAAGGTTTTCTGGCCGCCTGGACGCCATACTGCGATCTTGCTCGATTCCGTGCACGTTGTCTTTACAAGGATCAAACAAGAACTGCTCCAGAATTGGCACCAAATAGACGAATCCGATATCCTTTCATTGCAGCAGTGGATACAATCCAAGTATTTGCAATCTTGTTTGCAGGTTAGTGTGATTCTCGAAAATATTAAAATGTGAAGCTGAATTTTTTTTGTAAATTAATGCTTGGCTGCATTCGAACACTAGTTCATTATTTTTGTTTTCTGAAACATTTCACGATACATTTCTCATAGCAGTTCTCTTTGAACTAAGTTCTCCGAAGCATCAAAAACTCGTGCAAAATTTCGCGCATCTCATCCCCCCCCCCCCCCCCCCCCAGCACTCATCAATTTGTTCCATTCCTTCCTTTTCCCGTCCAATTTTACTCCTCACTACTCTCATTATTCTTACCACCTTGTCCTCCTCCTCACTATATAGTCCTCTCCATTTTTCCGATTAGTCATCCAGAAAAATGAATCCTCACCTCCTCAATTTCGGCCATGTTGTAAAAACGGACTACGGTAGATGTATGACTTCTTCTTGGAGAAAAAGGCCTTCTTGTCGTCTTTTTTGCATCGTGTGTGGCCTCAAGAGCATTGAAATGAAAAAGTCCTTTTTCTCTCAGTTGCGCCTCACGCAGACACCACCCAACCTCATATATCAGTTTAGTCTCTTGAGAGATTTCCATGAATAACTGTTCTTTCCGGAAAATATAAATGCCAGTGGTATTAGAGTTGAATGCTGATCTTATCTTAGATCTTAGAGCTTAGATTATCTTAGGTTATCTCGGATTGAAAGTAAAAATATGCGGCAGATGTTCTCACCTCCCTCTGTCGTCCTTCGTTATGATTAACAAGTCTCTTGTAATACGAAACTGTTATAAATCAAAAGAGAGACATTATCGAATAATAAGACCAACCACCCTCACTCGGCATATGTTTTCCTTTCTCTCTTCTTATAATGTATACATTATAACATTATTATCCCCTTTTCATATCGATAAATTTGTAAGACTTCAAATTTGGTGTCCCGTCAAAAGTTTTCTTTGCTTGAAAATATGCAAAAATGTGTATAGATTCCGAAAATCATAATGGAAAAGTATAAAAATCGATCTATAAGCAAGAAAAAACTCGCAAGTTGATTTAGATGATCGTGGCCGAATTTCTCAGAAAAGAGATGCTACCGGCTTTCCACCGTTTCCGCTCCTCTTTTTGGAAACTTCATTCACGACCACATGAGGCGACTTCTGAGTGTTTCTTTCGTTTCGAAGCCATTTTAAGGGTTTGTGGAGCGATTTTTGTGCTTTTCCATTGTAATTTTCGAAGTCTAAAATACAAATTTTTGGTGGGACCCATTTTTAAGATTATATCGATTTTTAGTTTTTAACAATAGCTTTCTTTGAGATCCAGTTGTTGTTGTGTTTCCCCAAGCTTGTCATCCATAGTCTATTTTATATTAAAAACTTGGACTAGCTAACTCCTACTCGTTGCTACAAGTCAAATCGTATCCATTCAGACCTTACCCTGCCTTTCTACCACTCATTATTCGACTCCTCCCACTTCCCAAAAGTACATCTGAAGCAGTATGTATAAAGCACCAAACAATTCTCGGTGGCTGTCACAGCCACCCACTCCCCTTGAAGCTTCTCTTCCCATTTTTTCTCCTTTCCATGTCCTTTTGCTCCGCCTTTTCCGCCGTCGGTTTTCTTCGTCGTAGTTCTAGTGTCTGAACACGGTGGCCTCTCTCTTTCTTTTTGAAAAGAATGTTTCGTATTCATGAGAAGAGACAAAAAAGGAAAAAGGAGAGCGCCAAAAAGACTCCAAAAATGAATTGATGGTGATTAGGAGAGCTGTGAGA
The DNA here is from genome assembly GCA_963932045.1 of Caenorhabditis sinica. Classification (NCBI taxonomy): domain Eukaryota; kingdom Metazoa; phylum Nematoda; class Chromadorea; order Rhabditida; family Rhabditidae; genus Caenorhabditis; species Caenorhabditis sinica. Next base: position 11,166,480 of record OZ009941.1, on the reverse strand, counting down.
CACTTGAGAAGGAAGAGGAGTTAGCGGAAGCGGGTGAAAACTAAAAGGGACTCATTCTTCTACTCACAGTGCCTGGTATATGGTAACAATGAATCTTTCAGCATCCTCGATTCTTGCCATCATCACCGCATTCGTTCCAAGATTCAACTTCTTCTTGCTCCCTACTATCATCTTCATTGCCACTCAACTTATCGCTCTTGCCAATTCGATCGCCATTATTATAACAACGAATCGAATGTTTGAACACGAAGTGAGTTTTGGCTTCTTCTAGCCGTACTTTTGTAAGTCTGTAGACGTGTTCTAATCGCGGATTATATTCTCTGTCAGCAGTTCTCTTTTCCCCTCATAATCCCATCTTCTCCGTTCTCATCTTTCATTTTCTCGTCTTCCAGGTTCGTCTCCACTACCATGACCAAACGCGCGGTCTTTCTGCAACGGCACAAGTCCGTGATTTGAGTCGAAAGTTGTTGCATTCGCGGCCGGAGGATATGGATATTCCGTTGACAGACTTCTCTATTCAACCCGCTGAGGATAGCCCCAAGTTCTACGGTCCACCACCACCAAAGTTGCGAAAGTCAGAAGACAAGGAAAAAGTTGATATAGAAGCTGGAGAAGGTACAAGTAGTGGAATTTCCACTGTGGACGATGTTCCAAGACAGTTTTCGGAACATACCCAAAGAGTTGCGACGATGTCGCATCCAGTCGTACAGCCATTAATAAATCCGGAATCGTCATCCACTAGTTATCCAGGATACATGCCCAATCTGTTCATCTTAGGTGGAGCTCCAATGGATGCAAATCATGGCGTTTTCCCCCACAAAGTAAGACACATTCCACAGGAAAAATCGGCCTTAACAGTGTATATTTACAGCCTGACCAACTACCAGCCAACTTAGTACCAAAGAAAGAAGAAGGAGATACATTCGGACTTGGCGGGAACAATGAAGACGAAGACTCATATCCCTCATCCGGAGACGATTCTGGCGATTCAGACAAGGAGCGAGAGGAAGTAGCGAACGAATTCGCATCTCGTACAGCAGAGAAGAAAGTGAAGGAGGAACTCGAAGTCGTGGATCCGAAGATCCCGGGTCCGAGTGATCGGCAAGAGCCTCTAGGAGAGTCACCTTCATCAGCAATTGCTTCCGATCTTGCCGCGCCTCGCACAAGATATGTGCTTTATCATCGTCAGCCTCGTTTATATGAAATTCCGGACATCATCGAACGGCCTAATGGAAGAAACGTCTACTCAGATCCTCCGAATCTTGTAGAATACATTCAATTGTGCTCCAACCCTAATCATCCTGTTCATCCTCGGACGAATCAATATCCCCCAGAATTTGATCAAGCCATGATTCATTACTGTGATGATCGCTATTGGCTGCACAATCAAGAGCGTTTGCCCGATGGATTGAGGATGCCTCCCCGGCCCTTTGATTGGGAACAGATTCGACATATCCAAAGGGCCCCAGCAATGGAAATGAACTACGTTGCTCCACCTGGAAGACCCTGTATTCCAATCCCACCAGAAGCGGTGGAACTATATATCCAAATGTGTCGTGAACAAGACAATCAAAATAGAAACCCACCTGATGATCCCCCTGGCCTTTAGAATTTCCCCTCCCCCCCCCCCCCCCCCCCCCATTTTACGGTAGTTGCATCCATATCTGTTTTGCATGTTTCAAACATCTCTTTCCAAGTTTTACTTTATTAGCACATTCTTTTCACTACAGATCTCCCCTCACCATCCTGCCTTGTTTCACCATGATCTTGTAATAATAGCCATGTCTTCTTTATTAATAAACAGTTTATTTGGTATGAATTTGCATTATAATGATGAGGCGTAAAAATGTGAAAAAGAGCACGGACCTGCCGATCTAATAAATGGAATAATTTGAAGAATAGATTACTGTATTCAATTTTGAGTGAGAGCGTCTACCGGACAAAATAAAAAAGTGAAACGACCTGCACTATGAGTTAAATGTTGAGAAAGAAGTTTCGAGATAAATGCAAATAAAATGAGTGGTTTTTGGAGGAGATGCGCAGGGCAGTTACAGAGAATACAATGTAAAATAGGAAAATACAGTAAGAAACTGAAAATGGGCGGGGTTTGGTGAGAGAAAAAGGCACTTTTCAAAAATACGAGTAGATTATTAGAGGTTGTTGAGAGAAGATTGTAAGTTTTGAATGAGTAGAAAATAACTTGATTATTGTATTTTTTTTTACATATTCGCAGTCTGCTGGCATTCTTTAAAGGAGTTGGCAAAGATTTTAAAAACCATCTCACCACAAATTGAAATTCGTGGTGAGATATCTTTGAAAATAATTGCGTATTCCTTCAAAGTGTGACAACAGACTGCAAATTCATAATAGGAGGGGTCCACAGCTTAAATCAGTGAATTCAACATGAGGAACATAGAAAATCATAGCAAATGCCAGAATGAGGATGATGGGAATGTGACAAAAAGTTAGGAACCAGATTGAAACTAAGGATTTTAAGTTTTGGATGGAAAATTTACAGATAAAAATAGTACATCTCAGAGAAGAGGAGAACTAGTCAGCAGCCAGTTCCGCAGCGCCATACTCATCATCATCGGGAAGTTCTTCCTTGATAATCGCCTTATCGTCATCTTGTTCTTCTTCTTTGGGAGAATGAAGAACATCTCCGTTCGCTTGTTCCTCCTCTTCATCATCTTCTTCTTCCTCATCTCCAATTTCAACGTCTTCTTCATAAGCCAACTCTTCATCATTCAACTCATCGAGTTCCTCTTCATCAGCTTCTTCATCATCATCATGAGAATGATGTCCGTTTTGCATTGATCTCACACCGGAATGACTTGGACTGGCAACTGGACCTCCGAATCCACGATCAACTAATTGTTGATCGGCGGAACTGGTATTTGCGCTGTCTTTGTACATGTGTGCCATCTGAAACCGTGTTTCATTATTAGGAGAATCTCAGAAGTTTCCCTGGAGAGGCAGTAATTCAAACTAACCACACTATTCAGAAGAGGCATATGATCATCTCCGTTCAACGAATTTCCATCAGGAGGTGGAGTTATATTCCGCACCTATAATTCAGAAATTGATGATAATCCTACAAACATAGGCAAGGTGGAGTGAGAACAAAATGCAGTTAGTGCCCAAATACAAATTCAAAGCTTGCACATACCAACACAACACAACAAATGGAAAACATAACAAATATTTTATTTAGGGAAACAAAATAGAGAAAATATTGGCATAGAGTTTATAGGGATATTCATTAGGTATTCTGTGATATCATGATACAGAGCGGGGTGAGGAGTGGCGGTTATCAAGCTGAGCCACGGTACCGTGCATAAAGGGTTTTAGTGCTGATTCAATCATCGGTGAAATCATCCGAGCTAAATCCATCATCACTAAAAAGATCTACCTGTTGGTACGGAGTGGGCTCATCGGTATTTCCGCCGAGACGGCTGCGACGACGAGCATTCATGAAAAAGTTGGCAACTGTGGAAAGATCGAGACGAAGATGCTCAGCGATAGTCTGCTGCATTTCTCGCGATGGGCGTTGGGTTTCTTTGAAAATCGCTTGAAGTGTTCGCTTTTGAATGTCAGTGAAAACGAGACGAGGACGCTTCGAAACAGTACCATCGTGGTCGGAAGTGGATCTTCTGAAATCACTTTAGGGAGATTAAAGACCATTAACAATAAACGATATACCTGTGAGTGCGCACATTCTGAGCAGGAGTTGGTGGATCGATTCCAGTTCCTCGGCTACCTTCCTCGGTTTTCATATCAAGAATTGCAAGTCTCGTAGCTAATGGTTGTGCCACCCAATTGTACATTCTCCGGAACGTTTCACGTCCGGATTTCAGTTTGTTCCATGGTTTGGGATTCCGAAGAAGATCCGAAAGCGTTCCTTGACTTCGACACAAGATTCTCTCAGCAAATATTGCCTGAGGGATCGAGTGATTCTTCAACTCAAAAGCTATCCTTTTGCAAAGATCTTTCGTGTCGATATAAATATCATCTCCAATTTCAGCGTTAAGCGGATCGTTCGAATCTTGAGTAGAATATACACGACGAGGCGGTGGAACATGAGCAGATGGTGGAGTTGGAATATTTGAAGATGTTACAGTGGAATTCGATGGAGTAGCAGTTGCTGGAGAAGTTTGATTCAGCAAGCCTAGAGGTTTTTTTTGTTTCCGAGAATCTAAAAGAGATGGGTAAGTATAATTAGTGAACAAAAGGGAAGAAAACAGGGAATTCAAGAGGGGAAGGTGAGCCAAAAACGGAACAGGGTCAACGTATTCGGTCTAATATCTAAAACTCACTTCTCTGATAAGGAGTCTTTTCGAAATCTCTTCGATCTCCATTTCTCGGTTTATTGTAGGGTTGTCTCGGTTTTGCATATTCTTCAGAAGCATCACTCTCGCTTTTAATCAACTGACGCTGAATCATTGGTGTAGGATCCGAACCGAATGAGCTGTGTGGGGATGGAGATCTTCCCATTTGTCCGTTATGATGATCTTCATTCAGCATCATGCTTCCAAGATCTCGAGATCTCTCATTTTGTGGTGTGTCTGGACGAATTCCGAATGGGTGGTTTCCATCAAGATCTTCTTCTTCCTGAAATTGTAATTTGTTTTCCAAACATTTCAAATATTTCTCACCTTGATGTATTCAGAACTGAAATCGTGAGATTCTCGGCGTCGTGAATCCCGAAGGGGAGACAAAAGACCAGCTGTACTTCCGGAGAACCTGAAACAATATCTGAATCATATGAAATTAGATAAAGGTTTCGATTCTTCAACGTACTCAGTTTCATTTTTAATATGTTCATATGGTGAGGACAAGAGAGAAGCACCCGAGTAACTGCTGCTTGGTTGATCCGTGTTTAGAGTCATCGGAGCCAATGCAGCAAGCTGTGGAGCAGATGAGCTCGGAGTTTCATCGATTGTGGGAGCCTCTTCAGAAGATGAACTAGCTGATGGGGTTACTGGATGTGGACTAATCGTATCCAAAAAATTTTCAGGTAGTTCGTCGGCGAATCCACGACTGTTGTTTATGAATGTGCTGGACGGATCTATTTGCAAATAATCTGTGTTTCTTCGCCGGGATTTCTCTGTTCTGCAATAACTTGGATTTAAAAAATGGTTTGAGCATATCGTTCTCTTGATATACATCTACTTTTGAAAATACTCACCCGTTTGATAGTGTAGACGCTGTTCGTGACGACTCCATTGTGATTTTAGGACTCTCGGAAAATTATTACAATGATTGATTGGAGGCAATCTGAATATTAAAAATTGAAATCTATTGAAGGTTTTCTCAAAACGAAAAAGAAGAAAAATAACTCTATAATTTAGACACTTGTACAGTAGACGAACGTTTGAAATGAGATATTAATAGATGGAAATTGTAATTAGGGAGCAATATTGGTCTCCTAGAAGACCATAATGTCCGATTCCTAGTGATAAAGCAATAAAAGATAGAATCAATAAGTTTCGCAATTTTTAATATTAAAATTTCGAGGAGGGAGAAGTCGAAAAAGACGCGAGAACATGGAAAATACGGTGCAGAATCAGCGAATCTGGGCAGAAACATCTCTTTTGGGAAAAATTCGAAAAATCAATAAATCGACCAAAAATAGTATTGATTTGAGTTTGAAACGGGCCTGACATCAGCCGTTCGAGTCGTTGCGATCGATAGTTGTGGCCACACACAGAGGGGAGGAGAATGGCCGCGCGTTGTTTGCATCGCTTCGTTTGCTGGTGACGTCTGGGATTCTTCGGAACTGATGCTATTTCGGTTACCTCAACAATAGCCCGCATGATGTGAGGGTCTCGGGACGAATAGACGGCAATAGTGTGGTTGGGAAGTAAAGAGAGACATTGAGAAATACGGTGGAGAGACACAAGAATGTGGAAATACGGAGTGGAAGGGGAAGCGTTGGGAAGGAAGAAAGAAGGAGAAATATATATAATTTGAGATCAATACTAAGCCCTGAGCTTCTTTGGATTAGGATATGGATATATGATATCCACATATTTTCTCTTTAGCTCTGAATGATCTATTTTCTGCTGCAATTCTTAACGATTTTCAGTTCAAAATGAACACAAACTTGGCAGATTTGCCAGTTCGAATCTTCAAAGTTTTGTCACAGGAGCTCGAAAAGGATAATTTATGGACGAAGATTGTGGATTTCGATACGGATCCTATTTTTTCGATGAAGTGAGGAGATTGAATTACGAATTATCAGATGGAGGTCATTCCTTTCAGGCAACCAGAAATTGATAATTATCTTAAAAGAGATAACTGCGGTGATCAAATTTTACGGAGATGGGGGAATCGAGGACAAACGGTACGCGAAATCGAATAGAAGGAAAACTTATTCTGTTTGAGGTGGGAGACTTGCTGGCACGGCTACAATTTTTATCAAGAACGTACGAGGATGAATTCGACAATATTCAATTTCAATTGCGAAGAAAATTTAGTACGTTTTATCACAAAAGGCCGAAGGCTTGAAACAAACTTGAAAAAATAAAACATTCGTTATCCAGTGGAGTGCAAAATGTTACAGTATCTACATGCCCGGCTTCCTAACCCCCCCCCCTTTTCCTCCACAGTAATTCAAATTTTGCAGAAGTGCTGAGATGGGTTCCAATACCAGACGAAAGAGTGACGGTAGCTTTTGACGGAGATTTCATAAAATTACAATGTAAAGCTCAAGGATTCCCAACTCCTCAAGTAAAATGGTACAGAAATGATTCAGAAGAACCTGTGTACACTGGAAGAACCTTTACACTTCTGAGGTACTGTAAGGATCATTTTTCTGAGAATACGAACGTTTTTAGATGCAAATGCTCCACAGAACACCAATACAAATGCATTGCGGTAAACAAAGTTCCCGAGGGACAATCATACTCAGAACACTACCGGAGAAATGGAAAACAGTGGACTTCAAGATTAGAATCTGAATTCATAGATCTCACTTCTTTGGTTAGAGATGATGAATGTGAGCATTTTATTCAAAAATTGAGACAAAAAACAGTCCGAACCTTTTCAGTGTGTGAATCATGCAAAAACTTCGAGATGGGTCGTCTATCTCAGATTCTGGCAGAAGAGGAAAAAGTTGAACAACCATCGATTCCAGTTCCTGTCCTCCCTGTTCCCAATATAACACTTCGAGCAGCAGACAAAGTTGCTCTTGTAATGAGTAATTGCTCTTATAAGCATCTTCCGGAGTTGATGACTCCCCACTGTGATGCGCAAACATTAGCAGATGCACTGCAGGTTCGTATTTGGGCAAAGGGGAGCACTATATGTGTTTTGTAGGTAAATTCCCAAATTTCTTTTCAATTCTCCATCCAAATATTTTTTTGTGAAAATTCAGATGGAAAATTATGTAAATCATGGCACTATTTTCAGAAAATGAACTATAAAACTGTAACCTTGGCCGATTTAACACTGGACGAAATGAGGTTCTTCATTCGAGAATACAAGAAACTCATTGGAGATGGAGTCTACGGTAAGTTCACTGCAAATACTATTCTTCTTTCACTCGGAATCTTTCAGCTGTTTTCTACTTTGTGGGTCATGGTTTTGAAGTGAATGGACAGTGCTATCTGTTGGGTGTGGATGCTCCAGCTGATGCTCATACACCAGAACATGCATTGAGTATGGATTGGGTGAGTATATCCATAAAGTTTATAAGGAACTGCTCACAATCGAACAGTTTTCCACTAGTGTTGTTCGAAAGATTTTTCATTCAAGCAAGTAGCTCTTTGATTCTTCGACAAACTAGAATGCATTGAAAAACTCCTATCTGGGAAATAGTTGATTCGTTCGTAGATGAGTTTTCTTGGTTTTCAAAGCCCCTTTTTTGTGTGTGTTTTTCTTTAAGTTTATTTCTTCTTGAAGTAGTTGACAAACATTGAATGTTGGAAAAATCCCAAGGTACGGAGTTACTCCAAAATCCAAACGCCCATTCGTCCAGGGTGGAATTTGAAGTTTCCATGAATTGAAGAAAAAACATTCTAATGACGTTGATTTTGAACATTGATTCTTAATGGTCGAGATGAAATTCAAGAACAAACCTCGAGTATCTCAAAATATAAACAGTACAGTACCGTCAAAATGTTGGCAATTCTGCATGTTTAAAAGGAAAAACGCCTTGTTTCTAGAGATTATATGTACCTTGAAGGTAGCACGGTGCCAACTTTCCTTCTTTTCAAATAGATTTTAGAGTTTTCTAGCTTTTATAGGATACAACATCTTTAGATATGGCTCTACAAAAAAGCTGTCAACTAAAAAAATAAAAGAGCTCTGGAGTTGTTGCATACATTCACGAAATTTCGGATAAAACGGACAAGTTTGAACTGAGCTCCCAGTCTCCCAAAGTTGATATTCTTCAACTGAAAACGTCCGAAGCTGTCAACTTTTTTAGGCCGGTACTGTAGATGTAAAAATTTATATTCCAAATTGCAGTATAGTATTATTTCATTGCGTTTTTCCAGCTTCTCTCGATCTTCCGAGACAAACAACCTGCTTTGAACCTGCTGCTCTTGGATGTTTGCAGAAAATTCATTCCGTAAGAATTTGTGAAATCGCTCATCTAGCCATTTTTTCCAGCTACGATGGGATTCAAGCATTTGTGGAATACTCGGAACAATTCAAAAGATTTCATCGTGCTCATCGAAATATGGTTTATGGATACTCGACTAGTGGAGGAGTTGGTGCATATGAAGTACAGTAGTCCAAATGTCACAGAAACTGATTTTCTCTGTTACAGGTGAAAGGAGAGGTGAATGGTGTCTTTATGAAGTATCTGAAGAACCATGTTCAACTGGAAATTTCTGTGATCGACATGCTAAACAGAGTGCTTTTGGGTATTTTTGATAGCAGTTTTTTGTCAGTCTTGAATTTTAAAAATTCAGATATCGGAGATGATCAAAAAGTGTGTGATTTGCAAGTTCCCGAAATTCGAAGTACGCTTACTCATCCGAGAAGTTTAGCTGATCCATTGATTTTCGATGGACACACTGCATCGTTTGATAATCATACGATTCTTTGGAGACTTATGCATGGTAAGAGGGCACGGTACCGAAAAAGGTTGGAAGGTTGGCAACTTTGGACGGTTTCAGTGGAAATATGCCAATTTTAGTAGTCTGGGAGAGGGATTCAAACTTGTCGGTTTGTTCTGAAATTTCGTGGGTGCATACGTCAATTCCAGAAGTCTATTCTTGTAGTTGACCACTTTTTTGTACGGCTTCATGTGAATATGGTGTGTCCCGTGAAATCTAGAAAACCCTAAAATTAAGTCACTGAAAGGAAGAAATCTGGCGCGTTCACGATTCACACATATTTAGATGAAGTCGTAAAAAGAAGTATCCAGATATTGTCCAGATCTCAAAGCTGAACTTACTCAACTGAAATAGTAGAAAGTTCACAATCTTTCGAGTAGTACTGTATATGCGTACAAAGTATTCACATTGCCCACTTCATGCTATAACTTGAAGATTTTCAAAGCTGTTTTCAGAACTCCCAAACCCTGCAGTGATCCATTTTGAAAGTCAACAACTGATGGCTACAATATGGTTCCAATTCTGTGGAAACTTCAGCAATAAGGTTTTCATCTGAATCTTTGTTTCTACTCTAATTCTTTGAAATGCCAGGTGTATGTGCTCGCTTCAATCTCTGATTACCGTCCATCTCCAGAAGACAATGAGCCAGAGGAAACAGAGGAAACAAGTGAAAATGCACTGAATCACCGAGCATTTGTCAAATTTCCAAAAGAACTTCGATGCTCGGAAGCCAAAGAATATTCGGATGACGAAGAAGGCGTTTCGATGTATTGGATTCTCTCTGGATTACAGAAAATCAACAAAGAAAGTGGACTTTCTTGTGATGTTCATCTGAGGCATGCTGACAATTTGGAGAAGACTTTAGAAACGAAGAGTGTCAATATTGGCCATATCCTAATCACCAGAATAAGATGTCTCGCCTAGTATGATTTCCATTTTTCTTTCGGGTTTCAATCATTCCAAATTTCCATTATCTGAATCACTGATTTGTATGTATAACCAGAATTGAAACGAAATCTCATTTATTTTACAATGAATAAAATGCGTAATGTAATGGTGTGTGAATTAATATAAAACGAATAATACGATAGATAGAAGTAAAGAATGAATACGCCATTGCAAAAGAATGAATGGAACAGACAAGGCAAAAAATGAAGAAAGCAAATAACATGAGATTTTCGCATCAAATTTCTTTGAATGCAGAGAGAGAGAGAGAAAATGATTGAATTTGGAAGAGATGCTCAGTTTAGAGATGGTAGTGTATGTGAAAAGCTCGTTTTGGGGTGACGAATAGTATATGAATGTAACACCAAGACCTAAATGGAGAATTGAGAGATCTCCTATTGTGTGGGTTCGGGGACAAAAAGTCAGGATGTGACAAAATGATCCGGTGCACTTCGCCGAAGAGGTAGTTATTCTAGTTAGGATCTAGATGAAAACGGGGAGATTGTTTTAGACATGCTACCGGAAGAGCCAGGCGAAAAATGGGACAGATTAGAAAAGGCTGCAATTATCAGCAAATTGAAGAAACGGCGCCAGAATACGAAGCAGAAGGAGAAAATGAAGAGAATAGGAAAGCTACAAACTATAGAAACGTTGAGAGAAAAATTAGGAATAGGAGGAAAGATGAAAGAAATGCTTAAACTATCAAGAAACAGAATAGTATGTATGAAGGAGATTGTAATTGGTGACATGAGGTGGGTTATTATGAATATGGTTATAGAAAAAAGCAGCAGATGGGAAAGCGGAATTAGGAAAAAAAAACTTGCCAAATACGAGGAGAAAAGAAGTGGATAGTACAAAAAAGTGGTTGCGTTTTGGTAAGTTTTTAGAACTGATGTGACAGCGAACAGGGAGACCTGAAGTTGCATTTTTGAATAAAGCTATCAACAAAAACTAAGCAGTGGAACAACAGAACAACCAAATAACGGCACAGCCGCCTTGCAAGAAATGTGAAAGAGATGGTAACTGAAGATTCAGGAGTGCGGGTAAGTAACAGAAGCGCAAGTGCCGTTGAGAGTCGACTCAATAGTCGTGATGACGTGGTGTTTGTATGCATCAGAGAGTCCAGCAGTCCAGTACATGACGACTTGGTGATCCTAGAAGAATAATTGAATACATTTTGACAATCAGAAAATAGCTCACCTCGTTCTGAACCCCGGTTATGAATGAGAAGATATCCCCATCTGGGATAGTGTTTTCCAGCTGGAAGAAGATCTTGGCTTTGTGCATCCACAGTTCACGAGCAGAACGAAGCGCAGCATCGAGAACCCGCTCAATGACAACGGTATCGAGAAGAAGAGTATGGTAGCGTTTGACAATCTGGGGCAGTGGTCCGGTAGACCCATCGTTTTCCGGACGACGACGAACTTCGAAGATACAATTTTCGAGTGAGACCTTCTCGGCATCGTAAATAGTCGGATCACGTGGCGAAACACGGATAACGATGACATCGGATACCTCAAGAGGAATGTCCATGTTGTGGGGACCGCCGATCAAGTTGAAGCGAGTGCTGAAAAAATCGCATTTGATCATTTGTGCTTTGAACAGTGTCCACAGGAGCACCTAGCTGTCTAGTCAAATAATGCACACATCATCTTTCCGCACAATGAGTACTACACCGTTGTCTGGTCAAACATTTTGCTAACATATCCTCACAGTGATCAAAGATCGAAAGATTTTCTCACCTATATTCCGGCAAGTATTGCTCCTTGTACGTTGCCAGTTTGATGCAACCAATTGGAAGAAGATTCGAGATCGCAAGCAAGAATTGACGACAATACTCCTTTTCATTCGACTCCACTGCCACCTGAAAGAATTATGCATATAACGACCAGTTTTGTGTTGATCTTGCGATCTCAGAATTGAAGTGCGCATGTTTGCATTGTACTCAATCGGCCAGGCGTTTTGTGTTGTTTCGATTTTCAAAGTACCAATACCCGTAGAAAAGAGGACGAAAGGAACCATCGAAATTCTAAACAATTCTTTCAAAGCATTGGGAAATGAGTGGTGGCGGCATGCAATAAATAAATATTTCTTCCTCCTCCTATTTTTGACATAGTGCACTATTTCTTCACCGCTTTATCGATGTCTACTGTCTCTGGTCCTCTTCGGCATTCGATGCGTGCTCATCTATTTGAATGCGCAAAACTTTTTGGTAAGCGTTACAGAGGAATCTATTTATTATGCATCTTCATCTCATTTTTTCCCTTTGCGTTTTCTAGTTTCTGTGCGTTGTCGTTCCTAGTCTTTACAGAAGGGTCCTAAAAAACTACTCTCAAGCAGACAGATTTCTTCTGAAAAGAAACACTGCAGCGTCTAATTAAGCACCACTACGCTTCACCTATGCGCAAATATATCCTCAATAGAATATCTGAATTATTCTACCAAAAATGCAAATGAGACAGAAAATATCTAGTTGAATGCGTCTCTCTCAGGAATCGTCGAATTACCCCTTTTCATGCTGTTGTTTACAATTTCGCGGCGACGTTACCGCCTCATTTTGCATCCATTATCCCACCGATAATGGCATCGGAAGGCGCGCATACTGTACGTTGAGCCTGCATTCATTCCCACGATCTGATCAGAGACCACATCTTACGGCGCCCCAGGGCCTCTGTCATAATAATGTTCGTCCATCGCAATTTCACGAGTCAACACCTCTCTTACTCCGTCCCTCACTTTTACTTTAGGTAATAAAATGGAGCCTTTTTTCGTTCGAACACAGCGATAAACAGCAGTTAAACAAGAAGGACGAAGTGAAATATAAATCATGACAGGGCGCCATGAAAACTGCCTTTTCCATACTGAAAAGACGCGAGGGTGTCTGGTGCATTACCGCATGTCCTTCAGTCTCATTCAATTAGCAAAGTGCTGCAGCATTTAGTATTCTCATGAGTGTGTAAAGAAACACCAACTTGAATCAGACCCAGTTTTGCCCGTAATGCTTCCTACTCTTCTTTGAAGTTCTTTTGAATGCGATCTGAGTTACAGTATCAACATTGGACAACAGATTCGAATTAGTCTGCTGATCAAATATGCGTGTCTATGATATGGCCATAATTATAAACACTATTGAGAAATTACGCTGATATCCGTTTTCCCTTCACGATTTCGGAACTAACCTGTCCTCCAGTGACGACGTGATGAATCAAAAGATCCAAATCTCCCGGCTCGCTGCAAGCATACAATTGATTCGCGATGATCTTCAGATTGGCCAATTGAGACATCGAAACCTGAAACATTCGAATTCGTTTTCATTGAACTGATTTTTTACATCAATCATCTCTGTCATACTTTAATATTCTACTGTTTCCATCTTTATTAAGTCTGCAGTCTACCGACATCGGTTTATCCTTTTTTATAGCCATGCCAATAAAACACTGCCTCTCAGGCCTTCTACATACCTTTCCCTTGATAGTTTCATTCTCCAATCCCTCAAAGTTATCCGGTCTCGTAGCGAGAGCGATTCTGCATTTATGATAAACATTTTCCATGAAGGATTGGCGTCTATAACTATGAAGCTGAGTGAAGAGAGGAGCGTTCTGCTCACTGAGAGCCTGGATTGCTGTCGCATTCGAAATGTTAGAGCCCGCTGCTGCCACGCACATGTTGCTGAGTATAATTTCTGGTACCGGGTTTGATCCTAAACTGAAGAAGCCGTAGCGTCAACAGATAATAGCGATTGGCGGCAAGTTCTCTGGAGAGGAAAAATGATTTCGAAGAAGACTTGAAAGAAACAGAGACAAAAATCAAAAGACAACGATGAGACAGAATGGGTGGTCGTCCGAATTGACTGGCGATGAGAAGAGAAAGTAATAAATAGACCAACGAAGATGGCGCCTATTCGTCTATGTGTTTATCTTGGCAGACTCCCTAATACCGCTATCAAATTGCGATTGAAGTGCACTCGTTTTTCGAAAGCCCGAAATGAACACGCGTATTCAGATGAAAAAAAACAGTAGATGCGGAGCAGGCCCAACGAGCCTCTCGGCCACACAAGCAGGCATCAACGCACCGCCACGGCCGACTGAGACTCGCCCGACCGACCGATCGAAGTGAGAGGAGGACGAACCCGCCCCCCTAATCGAGGCAACGACGAGACAGAGGAGAGTGAGCGACGGATCGACGGACGGCGGACCAAAAGAAGGGCGGGGTCAGTAGAGATAATAGAGATGAAGAGACGCAGAATGAGTTTCTTGCCGAGCACGGCGATCGACAAAAAGGAGGAAATAGGAAGACGTTGCTTTTCAGACCATCTGGGAGAGGGAAACAACGACATGAAGTATATATATATATAAATATATATGTCCACGAGAAGAGGGTATGCTGAAGAACATAAATGAGTCATGTGTAGGCTTATTAACGGGAAGAAACACAGTTCAGACAACGTTATTTTGACAGAGCTCGTAAAGATTGTACACTTTTAATCAAACAGCTGCAAAAATTTCGAAACGAGGAAAAATTTGATAAGGATGGACGAAGTATAGCACAACAATGAAGTGGCCTATGAGGTTTTCTGGCTATGCGTTGAGAAAATCGAAATAGAAAAACTAATAAACTGAACTGCAAAAATGTTTCTTGTAACTTGTATTTGGAATTTTTGTGAGATGGAATGCAAGAAAGCAACGACAGGTGCACTGAAATTGTTTCGAAAGGCAGCAAGAAGACGAAGAATAGGAAGTATAGAAAATGAAGAAGAGGGAGAAAAAGAAGAAGCGAAAAAAGAGGAGAGATACTCTGTATCTCTGGGTCCTGCAGTATTTTCCATACCCACACCTGCTACTGCCCGTGCGTGTGTGCCCGCGAACACTTGTCAGTTATGACATGAGAAGATGGAATAGAAACCATACGACCACCACATGTAATTCAATAACCCATTAAAATGTTCGAATGAATATTTTTCAGGAACATCAGATGAGGAGGATTACGAGAAAAATTCTATGTTCCACCACTAGAATACATGTTACGAAATTTAGAGAATGCCTAGTCATGAAGCTGATTCAAAACACTATTCAACATTATGTGTGGCCAAACTGTGTGAGGAAAATGTTGGCAGTGTTCGATGAATGCTTTTTTGATGGTTTAGTAAACAATAAGTCAGTCTGGCTATTTTTCCAATTTTGCACGTTTCGAACTTTCTCCCGAACATTTTGACCAAGATAGATCGATGATTTTTTGACTTACCGAGTGTTGATTGGGATGATGCAACTCGAGTTCCACAATTTTCGATTCTTCCAATTCCATGAGAACCTGCAAAATTGCGTTTTTGCTACTAGGTATTTCTTTTCAAATCGGGATATTGTGTATGAGGTTCTCTTGGAACTCGGCGGATATTAATGGAGCATGTGTTATAGTTTTAATAACATACTTGCTCTCTCAGGATTATCATGATTTCTTCAAGCTACTGGTTCTAAACACTTCTTCACTCAGTTTCTAATCGCTGGAAGATCAGGCATAGTGGCGGCATCTAGCTTTTATACACACTGCCTGAAAGTTCTCGACCCGTGTTGCTATCCTGTTGCACTCCCATGAGAATTGTAGTCTCAAATCATGACTTTTGGTGTAAGTGTGCGTCGATTGTGGGGAACCAAACGAATGAGAGGAAAGGAAGCAAGAGCTTCAAACAAAACCATATAATACCCCCCCCCCCCCCCCCAAACAAAGACGCGAGAGGGTATTAGGCAGTCGTAGAGGTCGAAGAAACGACAAAGTAGAGAGAACGTGAAGATGTCATAAAACAATTATCAACTACTTCAGAGTAGTTAAGTTTGTTTCTCATTCGTCTCTTGAATTTCCACAAAGGACTTTTTTTATTTCAGCGTTACATTGCAGCAATCATCTTCTATTGATTCGGCTATGCCAGAGAAAACCAAGGCCACAATTTTAGGAATCTTCTTGATTCGAACATACATGGCCATGCATGGTGCGAATGAGAAACGCAAGCTGGGCTATCTTTCGCGATAGAGTGAGGGTGTGTAATCGAATGTGCAGCCTAGCATATGCCTAATTTAGAATAATTGTGCCCGGAATCTAAAATGAGTTTCGGATGCATGTGAGAGAAAAGAGAAAGACACAGAAGTAGACGAACTAAGAGACTTTTTAACTACTTCAAAGTCATCAAGAAAAAAGGAGGAGGCCCTGTTTGGACGTAGTATGATAGAGGGTTCCAAAAAAAACCGAGAAGACCTTAGCGATCGGTTACAATTGACTCTTCAAGTTACGTCAATTATTTTCCGATCTGTCTCAACGTATTTGGTTAGTCTACTCGTTACTTTTGTCTGTTCCACCTCGTTTGTCATCAAACTTTTTATCACTTCGCATCCACAGAGCAGACAAATAATACTCGCTCTCTTCTTCAAAAACTTCCCAGTTCTTGCCTCTTCTCGTTTCCACTCATTTTTATTCCTAAGTACAATATCAGTGTACTGAGTAGAAGGATTGGAACGACATGCATGCATGTTTAAATTGTGTTTGTTCTTAACATTAATTCATTCGTTCAACTAAATGAAGATCCTGACCTAGATGAGATAGGAAATTACTGAATTTAATTTTTCATTTTTCCCTGTGAGATCATTATAAAAATGATTATGCGGTTGCCCTTCCTACCAAATATCTTGACGATGATAACAATAATAATTGCTAAAGCGCAACAGAAGCAGAGTCGAAAGAAGAGTAAGCAAGATCTCAACCAGAATACGAATCTAAGCAAGCCAATTACCAGCATCCTTCCGCCGAATCCTTTAGAGAGCTAACACAACTTCCCGTATGGTAAAAAGTATCACTCACCATCATGTCCTGCGTCGGTTTCCCTTCCATAACCTGATCACGGCAAGCGAGAGTTGGCGAGCGAAGAGTCCACATCATATGCCTGAAAATGGAGGAATGTGTGAATTAAATGAAGATCTGGGGCGAGAAAAATATATTGCGAGAGGGAAAGAGTGATAAAGATAACGAAAAAAGACAAGTTAGTACTGCTCAAGAGAAGAAAAATAAATCCAATAAATCTCAACGACAAAAGGGAGTGTTCGAATAGATTGCATCATCTAACGAAACTTTTAGACCATCCACCGCACTACCGTAACCAATTGAGAACCAGTAGGAAACATTGACACGTGTCAAATTATGCTAATTCAGTGTTATTTGGACTCTTTAGTTGAGTCGGCCATCGGTTATATAAGGGCGGCATTGGGTCAAGAAGGTGGCAATCCTCATCTTCACAGCAGGGAGCCTCTTGCCTGCCCTTCAAAACCAACACACTTTCATCCCCCATCATCATCGAACAAAAGAACCCAATGTTACTTTCCTATTTCTGCTCCTGTCTAAGGGGTCAAAACCACTGCAGCTCGGAAGCAACATCGAATTACCAATAAACAGATTTGAAAAATCCTGATCTTGGTTCTTGCGATTAAATGTGCACCAATTTTTCAACACCTACCATCTCTTCCCAGCCTTTATTCCATAATTAGTTCTGCGAATCGGACATTCTCTGGATGTATGAGAGGGCGACAATGTTGCAGAAGTAAAAGAAGAGGACGCGAATCATCAGTCTAGAAAAGTGCGTCCGAAATTAGACACGCTTGTCCATCCTTTCTTTTTTCTATTACATTTCTTCTGTCCCTTCTGAGTAACTACCGACCGTGAACCGATGCGTGAAGATGTTCATTAACGATATGCGCACGCGAAAGCACATACATACAACAACACATTTAGAACAAAGAAACATTTAGACACTTTGATCTTCGAAACTGATCTATTTGTTTCAGTGCAAAGCCTTCAACTAAAGGCGATCTTATGGATGATCCGTGGTGAACCTACCCATCTCAGAAACAAATTGATTAATGACACAGGTGTTCAAAGGTCGAAGTTCCTCTTTGTCGTAAAACTCTGCCAGGATGGACCCTCTATTCCCACGCGAACAAACATCTGCCAGATATAATTTGTGCAATCTAGTGACCAAATATAGCAGCTGTTTGGCTCCTTCAGGTGACTCATTAATCTTCTGATCTCCGGCCAACGGAACAGAATCATACCGACAAGATCGCAAGCGGTGCATTAATGGAGACGATTTAAATGTTGCGTTTATTCAATTTTGAGAAATGCAATCTTATCTTGTTCCCTTCGCACACTGAAACATAACACTTCAGTTCAAGTAGACAGTCTGACCAAACTAGAGATGAGTAGATTTGTTTGATGTGTCGCGTATCGTACCAAAGTGCAAGGCGTTCACATCAATAAAACAATAATCGTAATAACCGGAAAGATGGACGATACTATGGAACACTCAAAGAATAGAGGTGGCTCGGCATAAGATGAAAATCACTGTTTCCTCTACTCATCACGAAATATCATTGTTTGGGGTTCGGGGGACTAGCGCTTCTAATATTTGTACTACATTTTGCACACACTGAGGTAGTATAACATGATAGAGAACCGAGACGAGTCAAATACAAATATTATTTCCTGCTGATTCGGTAGTCTCTTGATCTCTGATCAGCTAACTGCACTGACTGGGGTCAAGCATAGGAGTACTGAAAAGTGATTCGTTTTTGGCGTAATATTTCAATTTTGGCTGAGACCCAACTCGAAACTCAATCTTGTATTCATCCCTCGTTTCCCACGCGTCATGTTCCTTCAAGCAATTTCATTGATATCTTAAATGAAATGACTGTATACAGCTGTACGAAAGATTGAAGTTAGAACGGCTCTCTCCCTAAACACCTTTGCATTCCTGACGTTTCATCTAAACTACAGTCTACTTCCATAATACTGGATGGTCATAAAATATGTTGTCTCATCACAGAGTGTAACAATGCACCTATTGTATTGCTCAACGGATGCTCGGGCTTATGATGATAACCCATTCTTGTGAGATGACATCATTCCGCAAGGGTCCTTCAACAGACAGATGTGCCATTGGGGTGGGCCGAGAGGGCGAGAGAGAATGGCGGATTAGAAAAGAGAGACAAAGAAGCGACCCGACACCTGCACAGATGCGATTCGAAGATCTATTTGGGCCGTTTCCAAGTCACTGAGGTCGTAGTTGAACGGCTGTTCAGTGCCTACAAAAAGTGTAAACAGGGGTTTATCATCGATTCTTGGGATCGGCAATCCGTTATTCTCTAGTGACAGAGTAAGGAACACAGATTGCGATAGCAGCGCGGTTATTGAAGAGAGGGAGGCAGAGAGTTACATACTCGCTCGTCCTATTCAGTTAAATAAATGGTATCGAGATGACAGCATTAGGTCACTTATCTCGCACCATTCTGATAGGCATCTATCCTTGGAATATCTATCACATCATTGTTCGCTGCCTTATCCAGAGTTGTCCTATATAATTTATGAGATTGCCATGGGAAACTACGCTCTCTAATTCTTATTTATACCGGACTTCGTTTCGAAAATTTATCCGACAACGGAGTGGACGAATTAGTGTGATCGAGCTGAGCCAAGTATTTGAAAAAAAAGTAAATATTAGCGATATTCCCCAAGGGTTTATGTTGTTTTTTTCAGTTTTTTCCACACACTCTCTCGCCCAAAAAACCAAATTTCGATTTTTAGAAGTTTTTCTATTTAATTTTATGATTTTCCCAACAAATACAACACTGTTCTTATGCTGAAATCAAACATTTTCAAAAAATCACTCGAAAAGTAGGATTTTGAAGCGAAAAAAGGTGCAAATGGCGATCTCAGCCAATTTTTGATGAAATTTTTCAATTTTTATATGAAACTGAATCTTTTTTGATTCTTTACAAATTGTATTGAAAAAATTCCGAAAAAAATCGAAAATTCGGCTAAAAACGGCCAAAAACTGGTTTTTTGGGCGAGAGAGTGTATGGAACGAGGAGGGCTATCTCTACCCCGCTGCAAGCGCGCCCCATCGCCACCCGATGCTGAGGGCGCCGTGCTAGACCGTTGAAATCGGCCTGCTCGTAGTAATGAGATAACTTTGGCTACCCAGATTTAATATTCCTAGTCATGCACTCGCAGCCGGCTTTCTTTCAGTAATATAGAGACCAAAGATGAGCACTTCTGCCCTTTTCGATTGCAAGAAACCCCCGAAAAATGCATAGGATACTCATTCATTTTGCATGAATTGCCATTGTCAGAGAGAAATGAGACATTCACTCAAACTTCAATTGCTTTCCGGAGGTTAAAAAATGGGGCGAGGGACCACAAAAAGCATTGTAAGCGTTTCGATGTCTGGCAAACCATCATGTGCCATTAAAAACATTTAACAGTATCTAATGCGGCCTACGGCTGAACAAAAAATCTATAATGTTGGTGTTCATTTTTTCCTGTATATACTATTGCAGCGTGTGTTTGTTTGAAAACGACCCGCAAAATTTCATTGTTGTTTTCCAAACAAAGACGTTCGTTTCATGCGTGGTCTCACCAAATGAGCTCGAAATAGCTATGAAAACGAAGAGCAGACAGGAAGCGATCTGAAGTACCATATCACTAGCAATCAAAACACCACGGTCATCTTCTGCAATGCCCCTAAGCACGCAGTTGACGCGTTCTCGTCAATACAGATCGAGACACACACACACTGAATAAAGAGCGAGAGCCAAAATGTGCTCTTCGCGCAGCGTCAAAATACTCTCCCCGATAAGATGCGCGAAGACAGGAAAGGCAACGTTGATACCTCCCGTGAAGCAGAAATCCGCACTCGCTCTCGTTATTCTTCTTAAAACCACCACCCTGACTCTTTCTCTCGCTTTTCATGTTTGTTTGCACAACTCGTGTCGAATTTCCCCTTCGTTGTGGTTTTTCGGAGGACCCGGCGCCGGAGACCTCGAAAATATTCAAAAGGAAACGGGAAGCAGTGTTGGTGAGGGATTTTACCTTTTCAAAATCGGAGAGGGAAAACACCATTTAACGGTGCCCAAACCACACGTCTTTAGTTTTGTGACTGTTAAAGCTTTCCCACGGACGCGAACAATCAAAAGACTCAATTTCAATGAGTTCAGCCGTGTTGCTCAAAGAGAAGTGCCGATCACTCAACACTCGCTATTCATTGCGGCTAAAGCAATAAATACGAAAGGCAGGAAAACATGAGATGTTCTCAGCGAGCACTAACATGGCGGCATTACACAACAGTCAAAATAGAGACTTTTCAGTTTCTTAAGTTATGAAAACTGAATACTATAAAGTAAAGGCACCTTGAGTTTCAGAAGAAACACCGACCATCGTTTCGATTTGTCTTCTCTCGCTCAAAATTGTGGCAATTCTATTATAATTTAGCCGTTCGCTGTCAACCTCGTTTAAAGACGTGCTTTTTGTTTGAGAGATGGTCCCGCCACGAAAACGGGCAACCCGTAGGCAAAAACTGGTATTTAGGGATTCAAAATTTCTACGATATCGCGATATGCGATTCTGAATTCACTAGAACTATTTCATTGTCGTCTCGGAACCATGTTTTCGTGGCGAGACTATCTCTCAAAAAATGCTTGCGCCTTTAAACGAGGGGACAGTGGACGGCGAAATTACAATAGTTGCCCCCCCCCCCCCCCCCAGAGTAATTAACTCCAACTTTGTTGAAACATGCGAACCAGTCTTTGCCCTAATATTTCCAATCCGGACAGCCGGAGAAAAGTTTGATTGAAGCGAAAACACGATACGGTTGAGCGAGAACCTATACGAGGAGGGTCTGTCATTTGGTTCTATCTGTCAGTCACAATTTTCAGATGAAACATACGAAAAAGTGAGAGAAAAGAAAAAAGTAGTAATACAAACAAAAAGAAACGAGAGGGATCAAAAGATAACAAGGCATCGAATTTCTTTGGAAGGCTAAAACGGCCAGCCGTTCTCTTTCGAGATCAGAAAAAGACAGACGGCGCCATAGAATTCTTTATTTAGCGTTCAATTGCGAGGCACAACGCTTACCTGTGTAATCGCACCCAAATCTCCTCTGTTGCTGTCACTACTGTCAAATTTCGATCCGTATCGATTATTACCTGAAAAATGTTTCTCTCTCAATTACAACTCCCGAAGTGTCGTTTTCAAATTTTTTGTTTTGAATGTTTACTACTTCGCGCCTCCACTTATTGATTCGACCAGGCCGTGGCCGATGACACTCTTTCTGACACGGCCTTCTTGTCAAGGGACCTCCGAGCGGAAATTTTCGCTCTCTCTCCATCCTTCCTCTCCTTTATCGACTTTCAAAAAATAAATATGCTAGCAGCTTTCTTTAAATGTATAACAGTCTTTCAAAATTATTGTTATGTAAGCCTATAATTATATGTGAGAATACACAATGTGCTTGTCATCTATCTAAAATATGACGTGTCTTGTTGCGGGTGAAATGACTAGTCACTATCCAACTGTGAAATAGTGTTCAAATTGTTCGTCGCGCTTCCTACTTTTCCGCTCAAAAAACTCTCCACTCTCTCGCTCTCCTTTTTTAGCTTCTCTCTGTTTTTCTCAAGACTGTCGAAAGATGCATGCGCGGCTCGTTTCTTCAATTCTTTCTCTGCGTTCTCTCTTCATGCCTCGATCGATTTTCGCGCTTCATATTAATTCATATATTCACAACTTTTCCCACCCACCTTTCTCTTGAACCAGTTAGCAGCCGGTTTACCAACAATGTTCTGATATTCTACTTTGTGTATGTCTTTTTCTGTTAATTTCTCTGCATCACCGATTTCTCCCATGAACACATGTTGAGCCAGTCTCTGCAAAAATTACATTGTTCAGGATACCCGGGAAACAGTTCACATGCGGAAAACATAACATTCAAGCGTAAGTGAACAGTTTATTTTTTGCATGCTTTTTATGATGATTGCCCGTACCTGCAGATCAGATTTTATTCCTCCTAATGTGCTTTTGAAATATTCAAAGTTATTCGTTAAAAATGTTAGATCATTGCTGACGACGATAAGCGAGAACAATCGATAGAATCCGCGTGCTTTTGCGTCTGCTAGCCTGAATCAAGCAAAGTATATTGAATCTCTGACAATGCATTATGTACCGAAAAATGAATGCGAAGCAGTAACCGCTTTCCATGTCTCCAAATACTACGCATCCATCCGCCTCCTCGGCAATTCTGAAAGTACATAATTCGGTCGCTTCTGCACATATATCTAAATACTAACGGTTTCTCGACGCCTGCATCTCCGTTGGACTCATGAAGAAATGTTGGTGTTGGTGGAATCCGTGCCCCTGCAAAATTTCTCATGAAGTATGTCCCTTTTTTGAGAAGCTTATGCGTAGTTGGCATAGATTTAGTGATATACCATTTAATGGTTCTTCATGAATCACTTCTGCATTCCATTTTTCGGTGATTATCACAGGTAACGGCGGCGGGGGCGTCGGGACACTTTTCTTCTTTGAAGATGTGGATCTTTCGCAACTCAGAGATCGCAGACACGCACTTTTCACCCGTTCATATACACGTTCTTGTAATGCTACCTGTAATAAAACACAATAATTAGCAAGATGAGTGATAGTAATTAGATCTTGTTTAGAATATATGAGAGAAAAGAGCAATTTGATAAATTTATCAGCGTTTGTCTCGACACCGCACCTATTGCGAAAAAGGGGTTGCCTTCGAAGAACGGATTACGAGGAAAAGTGGCCGGAGTTTCCGAAATCTGCAATTTTGCAACGTGCGGGGCGCTGTTTCAGCTGAAACTCCGCCCACTTTTCTGCGCAATAAGTTTATCGAAGACGACCCCTTCCTCACAATCGGTGGTGTCTCATTTTCATTTCTACACCGCGCTCTATTTCTAACAAGACTGAAATTTGGAATTTCCTTTTTTGCCGTCTTTTCAAGTTTTGAGGCCTGGAAACATAAAAATGGCGGCCAATCCGAAAAATAGCAATTCAATATCCATGTTAGCAATAGAGCGCGGTGTAACATTAGAAACATGGCTAATACAAAAATTTAACTAACTTAACTTTCATTAACTAACTTAACTTTTGTCTACAGAAAAAGTTATAGTGTAACGATTCGAACGACAAGATGTAGCCCTTTAATTCAGCTATTGAGCAATTAAGAGCCATGACAATTTTTCATTTTATTCACCTCGGAAGAAATATAACTCGTTTGTGTTTGATGATCATTTGACAAGAGACAGGGTCCGTTTCGAAATGAGGTACATGCAGAGCATCTATCCTCTGTGTCGATTGTAAACTTTGTACAGTTCCCATAATGTGGGTAAGGGGTGCCATCTTCTAGCATTTTGTGATTTCTTTCAAATCTTTCATAGTCTGCTTCGAGCTGAAAATTGACCTGTTAGATTGATGAACTTCTAAATACATTTATGACAAACTTTTATTAGAGGCACTATGAATCCAGGAGGAGAATCGCTAGTAGACGGCTCAAGCGACGTTGACGGGCTACTGGGAGTGTCTGAAAAATATTTTAAAACTCTTTTTTTTTAATTCCTCTGCACGGTCTCCCCGACTCGAAGTTCGAACTGCAAGGTACAGTAGGACGAAATTTAATAAAATTTTCAGGGCAGGTCTACAGCTGATTTTGTTTATTTTTTAACGGCGTTTTTTGGGTGTATTTTCAAATTAAGTTAGTTTCTAAAAATAATTTAGAGTATTTAGCGTCATTTTATTGCTGTTTGGTGGGTTTAATGTCGATACACCCTTTGGGCGAGCGATTTTTAGATGCAAAACAGAAAAATTGGAACTCGTCTCTCAGTTTTGCATCATTTTTGGCGATCTATATCTCAAAAGAACCGCAATCAAATTATCTTCAATTTGTATGTTTAGATTTTTGAATAGGTTCCTTAGTTTTTTCAGAAAAATTTAAGAAGCGTTAAAAAATTGCATTTTTGCTAGTTTTTAATTTTTTCTGAAAAAACTAAGGAACCTATTCAAAAATCTAAACATACAAATTGAAGATAATTTGATTGCGGTTCTTTTGAGATATAGATCGCCAAAAATGATGCAAAACTGAGAGACGAGTTCCAATTTTTCTGTTTTGCATCTAAAAATCGCTCGCCCAAAGGGTGTATCGACATTAAACCCACCAAACAGCAATAAAATGACGCTGAATACTCTAAATTATTTTTAGAAACTAATTTAATTTGAAAATTCACCCAAAAAACGCCGTTAAAAAATAAACAAAATCAGCTGTACAGGGTGACCCATAATTACGGACAATACTTTCATTGACGGTTTTTCGTTCATTATTGGCCCGATTTAGCTGCAACTTGGCACGTAGATTATTTGAACGCGAAAATTTATGTATACAAGATTCCAAACTCACAAAACAATTTTGAGATTGGGTAGAGGCCAAAAACAGGCGCGGTTGCCCCATCGGCCGGCACGCAAGGATTATGAAGGAACACAGGTCCTTTGTGCGACGGTCAGAAGCCGCCCGTTAGCCAAAGTTTGTACAACTGTTACTTAACTATTTATCAACTCTTGTGTAAAAATGCAATCTTCTTCAGATTAGCTCTTTAAAGTTATGAGCAGTTTTCTATACACGGCCACTACACAAAATTTAACACTTCAAGCCTCAAAAATGATAAAACTGATTTTTCGTAATCTCAGCACGCAACAAAGCACCCAAACAATTATTTTCTAAAACGTGGGTAAAAAACAAGTTAGAACATTTTACAAATGACCAAAAAAATTGTTCCTCTCAAGAGAGCCAAAGCTATTTTTGATACGTCCTCTCAATTGTAAGAAGTCATGTTTGATTCGAACTGGTCCAGTTGGAAATCCTTATTCGCAGGCGAAAACCAATGTAAATTGTACCTCGCATCATCAAATGCATTAAGGCAAAATTTGGTTTGATAACTCCTACTGTATCAAAAGTAATGGCTCCTCCGAAATGGACACCCAACAACCCCTCGTTAGCGCGTGCCTGTGGAAAAATTGGTATTTTCGAGAGATATTATCTGGACTTGTTGGAGATTATTTCAACCAATCTTTTGTTTTATAGGTTGATTGAACTTTTTAGAAGAATTCAAGTTATCATTCAATGATATCTGACATATGTGGTTACTGTGCCAACTTGTTTCCTGATGTACTGAAAGTGCATTTTTGCTGGGCTGGTGATGTAATGGCTGTTTGACAAGCCATAACTTGGCTCAAACAAGTTGGATTTTCTTCAAACTTTGCAACAATGTTAAACACATTGTCGAAAACAAACAGCCAAAAAATCTTTTAAAAACACAAAGTCTCCGCTATACTGTGATCATTTGAAAAAAATTGTCCGTAATTATGGGTCACCCTGTAAACCTGCCCTGAAAATTTTTTAAAATTTTGTCCTACTGTACCTTGCAGTTCGAATTTCGAGTCGGGGAGACCGTGCTCTGTGTAATGCTGATCCTCACTCTTTTTTCGAACAGAGCAGTACCAAATCCATTAATGAAACTCTGTGCATTGGTTCTCTTCTCTAATACTGTCAAATTCCTCCCTCTCTTCGTCTTTTCATGCATTTTTATCTTCCAACAGTCATCGCGAAAAAATAATATGGGGAACTGGGAGCGTATGAAAGAGTGAAAGACTATAGTTTGCAATCACCATGTATATCTTTCTTCTGATATCACTTCCAAGTATTCCTTCCCTTTTTTCTCAAAATGAGCTGACTGTTTTTGTCTGAATTCAATTCAATCAGGCATCATACACGAAAAAATCTGTTTTTTTTTTTTTGAGAAACTGCCAAAAAAACTTCCCTATGTTCACTTTTTCTTCGTGCAAACAATTTTGACATGTCCAGTCATTTGTAAATCGCATTCCATTTACAAATGACTGGCAGATATTTTTTTGTTCCTCGCAAAACTGATTTCAAAATTATATTCCATTGAGTATCCAAGATTTAAACAGCTATATTTAAACATTGATAATACACCAATGTCGTTCAGGTTTTCCGAAAACTTTCGCCACAACTCAATTTAGGATTTAAAATTCTACTCACCATTATCTTCTGAGTTTCTCATTGGTTGACATGTCATAACTACTCGTGGCCCGTGATTTTCACAGAAGTGACATAGAGCAATCACCGCTTGCATCTGAAATTTCAGCTTCATTTTAATACTCAATCTAGAAATCTATAAAATCTAGGGCTAAAATTCAAGACATCTGTGTGCAGGCAATGCGTAATTTGGAAGTGTTCAATACTTCAATATGAATTCTCATGAACTTCTTCTTCTTCTTCTCTTTCATCTTCTTGGTGGATTTCTCAACTATATTGTGACCTTTATTCTATTCCCAGTAAATGCCAGACACTGGCGTTCAAGCAACGATCTCAAATAAAATTAAACTCGAAAAAAACTTACTTTATTTATTATATGTGACAGAGGATAGTAGAGATAATTTAGACGAAGCTAGAAGAGGTACCGTAACTTGAAGTATGTCACCCGTTAGTGGTGAGTGGAGAAACTGAAAATATATTAGGTTTTGTTCAAATTTTGATACATATATATATTGCAAAAGTACCAAGAGGGAAATCGTACGGCGGCATCGAACGGAGAGTAAAAAGCAAGATATTGAGAAAAAAATTGTCAGACGCAGAGTGTAGAGCGGACCTACTTTGAGAGTAAAACCACGTAACGTGAAGAGACTTAGAGCGTAACACGACGGAAAACAATTCAGGCGCCAGTCACATGAGATGACGCAGTATAACACGAATCACTGACAGGTGGGTGGCTTCTCGAATTCGGTAAGTACAAGGTTAGCGTATATCGAGATTAGTTCGCTTTGAAACCGAAATTTTGTGGAGAAAAAGAACATGATACCTGAATAAAAGCCAAATCCACGTTGCAGCTCCCACTTTCTTTGTCGTTTTTTTTTGTGTTTGGGTTATTTCACTTGCTCAATGCCTGTTACTGAAAATGCTAGAACTCGCGGTCAAATCTGTAATTCCAGAAACTGTTTCACCTAATTTTCATTCCCCGAACAGTGTAAAGGAAGCAAAAATGGAATTTGCGAACATTCCATTTTATTGAGCATCCTTATAGGAGCTTAAAACTATTTTGGTTAATAAAATTGAAAAAGAGCTGATCTTAGAATGAAGGTTGTACGAAATGTAGAATTTCGGGAAACAGGAGAACGTCTCCGATAGCAACAAGACGTTACCCATAGAAACTAAAGCCCATTTTGAAAAGTGAAGCATGAGTCAGCGTTTGTAGGAGGTACTTCGGGAAGATCTTTTCTTTACCTCAATGCGCCACTTTTTCATACTGACTCACTTTTCCCCAATGAGAGGCGTAGGAGGGCGCCAAGGTCGTAAAGCCATTCAAGGAGACCGACGGTTCACTGAGAACGCTTCTTGCTATGCTAAGATTACTCTTTTCTTCTCGAGTTCCTAGTCCGAAACCAACTGACTGGAGAAAAGTTCAAATAGCAAAAAGTACATGAGGGACTTCATTTTATACATTGTAAACTAGCAATAAAAATCTCATCAATCTCCTACATGTGGCCTAGTAATTTGTTAACATTCGATTGGATATCCTATGAGCAATTCGTTCTCTCACTTCCGGGAGGAAAATTTCTATTACATAGTGTAAAAGTGTTACAACTGTCTTCATTGGCATCCGCGAGTTGGGGACTCCATGATGAGAGGAAAGTGAACACGAACATTTTTTCTTATTCACTTAATTAGGTTGACAGTGGAGTTTTCTCAAGTTCACAACCATCATCTCCGTGGGAAATGATGGCTGGAATGTGTGAAGAAATCGTAAACCGTAATGGTGGCGACAGCGAAGAAAACGCAAGAAAAGATTACGCGCGTATCGGAAGTCACAAGTAGTGATGTTGATAATCACAACAAAATGCAACATACGGTTTTCTCACGGAAATCATCGCCTCTGATTAATAGTGTTTGATAATTTATGTGTTAAAAGAAGAGAAAGACGAGACTCTAAAAGTTAGAAGCTATATGCCGAGAAACTTCACGAGCATTCATTATAATTTCGCCCTCCGGTGCCACCTCGTTTAAAGGGAAACGAAATTATTTCCGCGATATCTCAGCACGAAATTGATCTACCGCCAGTTCAATTTCGTGCTGAGATATCGCTGAAATATTTTCTCGTCTCTATAAACAAGGTGACACCGGACGGCGAAATTATAATCTCAGTGGATCGAGAATCTAGATGTGACAGAGAATGTAATCAGGTTGTTTAAAAAGTAATGAATAGTAAATCCTTTCTTCGTGGAGATCAGCATGCCCAAAATGAAGATCTGCATGAAAAGGTAATCACGTTATGAATGAGAATTAAACTGAGCACTGGCAATTGGAAATACAGTTCTAGGAAACTGAATCGTAAAGTCATGAAATGGCGCCGGTGAGTACAACGAGTTGGCGCCAAGGAATTTCTCGATGAGCAGGATGACGTCATTTGAATCGGAGAGAAGTGGGAGAAATGAAGCCAGAAATGGACACACATCAGTCAATAAATAGACATGCGAGTCAGAGAAGAGCTGTGGGCGATAGCAAAGTGACCAGCTGTGATCACACGTGGGAGGATGTGTTCAGTTTTCTTTCAGACAGTATTATTAGATGAGATTTAAAATCGGATTTCAACGGCGGTCCTGAAATTGATGTGTTATGCTCTCGAGTATTAGTAATAGTAACTCCATTTTTCCTCCGACCCTTTCTGGTGCAGTGAGCGAAATCCTCGCGCACACGTGACTCCGCTCCTTTCTTCCGATGGCTGTGCCTCTTTGCTTCACGTGATGATTACATGAGACAATATTTCAATCATAAACTGTCACGCACGTTAGTTTTCTCCACACTTTCAGTCTCACCCACATTCAAAAATGTTTCTATCTCTCTCACATGCTATTGTGTGTTAGACATTATTAGCTGAAATTGCAGAGCACACAACAAAACAGATAAGAAGTAGGGCGGCGTTGCACGTCTGATCCCGCCCCCAAAATCCAGATGCGCATCGTCACGACGAACTGCTTCCTCTCACGCACTTTTGGCCATGCGCCAAAAGGTGAGAGACATGAACAAAAAAAGGGAGAAACACATCCACAAGAAAAGGGGAGGGGAGCGGCAGCTGGAAGAGAAAGAAACAAAAGGAGTCGGAAAAGAGGCAAGAGACGCGGCGACTAGCACGGCTAACCGGAGAGAATGACACTTTAGAAGAGACACAGACAAGGCGTAGAAAAAAAAAGCAGGCGATAGGCGCGAGAGGAGGTGGTGCCAGCCATGGTGTTTCCCTTCTGTCATTCACTACTACGAGACGCGACACAAGACGACGCGGCGAGATGTACGAGAAAACGATGAACGTAGCGGGCGAAAAAACCTACTGGGTCACTGATGCTATTACTAGAACCATTATAATTTTTACTATTTAAATAATTAAACTTTAAAAGTGTTCCTGTATAACTTTAATCAATCAAAATGTCGTATGTTTGCGAGTCCGCGTGCGGTCATACCCATGCGGATTGCTTGCGGTAGTAAAGTAGATAGTCTCTGCGTCGTTGTGAGCACAAAGTTTGTGAGTGATTTCTCTCGCTTGATGTGTGCACACCGCGAATGAAGGCTCTTGCGCAGCGAACGAAAGAGGTGTGTTCGCCTGTCACGGCTGCGATCGAGGTCAGTCGCGTCTGTATGAATCAAATAAACGTAGCGCTGTCAGAGGACTATGATTGAAAGACACGTAAACCACGAACGCCATGAGTTAGCGAGCCTATAGTCTGTCAGTGGAAATTGAGTTATTCTTCATAGATAACTTCCTCTAAGATGAATTGTCTTATCCTATTCAATATCATCATGTTTTTTCCTAATTCTATCCTAGGAAACTCGTACGGTACGGAAAGAGAGGTGAGCTGAACCTCGCTGAATCCTACTAATTATCTATAAAATTTAGCAAACGGTGTCTGAGGATTCTTTACTATTGAACATCTTCCCTGCTGACCAAAACTGGAAAACTGCAAAAATCAGCGATGACAAAAAATTTTACATGGAATCTGTCTTCTCCAAGGCTTCTTACGATAGGAATTGCGAGCATGAAACGAGACTGATACCAGTATACTTTTATCCCGGGGAAAAAGTGAAAATTGAGTGTACAATGTGTAACCTCGCAATGGTTTTGAATGGGTAGGGGAGAAAAGAAGAAGAAAGAAATGTTGATAGGAAAGTTTCAGTTCTCCTAAATCGTGGGCAAGAGTTAAGAACATTGATAGTTTCATGGAGAAAGGAACAAAGTTTGGGTCGAAGGATGGACCTGATATTGAATCAGTGCAAAATGAAGAATTTTTGGAAGATGAGAAGTGATTACAACCCGTTCCCGAAAAAGAAATAGACGTGGTTTTAGAGTGTCTGCACAAAATGGAACATTAGGAGAGCCTTATTACTACCAGGAAGATGGATTTTTAGTGATAGAAAACGTAAAAACTGCAATTCTTAGCTGATCTCTCTTCAAACTTTACAGGCCAACGTGTTATCTCAAGGTGCTTATTTCTGTTACGACGAAGACTCTGTTGCTTCCCAACGACACTTTCACATTCTGATCTCATTGACTCCAGTGGTTCATGTTGCCAAGGATCACTCAAAAATCATAGAAGAAATTTGTGAGAGAGAAGATTTGTATCAAAGAGTTACACGGTACCTTTCAGCGGAAGGGTGTTCTGATTCTGGCCGAGATTATCCGAATCATTTTTGGCTTATGAATAACACAGCGGAACCGTTTGACGATCAGGAAACTTGTCTTAAGAGAAACGGGATCGACGACTGGTCGTGTTTCGATGTTTGTTCGGAATCTTTTGAGTTCTCTATTCATCTATTATTCAGATGAGAGCATCAGTCAGAATGCCAGGATGCGAGAACCCAGCATCATCCTGCAAATCTCAACTTTCGTTCCCGACACTTCCTTTAGGCGTCCCAATTTCAATTTCTCTACACTGGTCTCCTTGGACAGATTGCGAGCGAAAAATTCAAACCAGAACAGGTCACTGCTTCATATCGCTGGATAGAGAACTAGCCGAATCAGATGGTCTTACGAAAAAATGGGATTGGTTGAAGAAATTGGACCGAATGATGAAGCACATTGCTTTTAGGGAAGGGGTTCCAATATTTAACGGACTTTTGGCGAGCTGGCTTTACAATGTTGATCGCATCGAAACATGTAAAGATACCGAATTGACAGAAAACAGAGAAATCGAAGGGGTGAGAAGACCTATAGATTGGAAAGAGTAAATCCTGATTTCCAGTATGACGAATTTTTCAAAAATGTCTTCGCTTCCGTTTTTTCGAATTTGACAGAAAAATTGGAAACACCAGAGAATGCATTCAAATATTGTTTCAAGTGAGCGAATGAGTTGAGAAAAAATGAAAGGGAAAATACACATTTTCAGGTACACAAAACTACACGACAAGTACGACGCGCTTCAGGGAACTCATACAGTTGACGAAAGAAGTTGCTGATACGGAATAAATTAGTAAAAAACCTCTTGAAAACTGGGAAATCGAAAAAAAACAACAATAATTTTGTTGCCGGTTTTTTTTTCGACTGGGTACGGTGCGCATTTGCTTGCGGACAATGCGCCCAATATGACGAGCAAAAAATAAAATATTTATTTTCTCAAAAAAAAAGAAATGGCACACGGATCTGAAAGCGGCGGTATGCAAATGCGCTCGACTGAGACGAAAATCCTAAAAATAATTTTTTAGCCCTGATACAAAACTGTTTTTCTGAAATTTTTTCATTATTATGGAACTAAATATGACTAAAAATATTTCTGATGTAAAAAAATACGGCAAAAATCGCTGGGATTTGAATAAGAAGCCGTCAAAGTTAGGCGATTTTCGCCAAATCAGCGGAGCGCGTTTGCATACCGCCGCTTCTAGCTCGCTGTGAAATGGGTTAGAATTTGCTTGATGAATTCAAGTAAATAGAAGATTTCAAAGGACTAACATTTATTATAACACAGATTAATTTGTTTTCCAGATAAGTAAAGCTTTAAAAACACAGTTTTGTGCGCACCCGTAGTGAATCAAGAGATTGGAGAAGGTTCTAATAATCCGGCTCGAATGCTGGATTATTATAGTAATTAGTAGACTGAACATGGAAAGCATTTTTAAGTTGTGTGAAATTCGGTCTTCTTGAGACAAAAGATTGATAACAACTTTGCATTATTTTGTATCTGGAATAACCCTTGCATTAAACATTTTCAATACCAGCTTACGTCTGTTTCGAGCAGTATTTCGGATGAGCTGGGATTCTTCCTTTACGAATACTTTCGATGATTTCTTCTGGCCGGATCAAATCTTCGTATGGCTGTTCGCCCAAGGAAAATATTTCATACATGAGAACTCCAAATGACCAACTGGAAAAGCGAATGAAAGAACAAGGAACAGTCATATTGCCTTACCTATCACTTTTTATTCCAAATTTTCCTATGAAACACTCTGGAGCGAGCCATCTAACAGGAAGGAATCGAAGTGCTACTGAGTTTGCTGCAAACTTAGGGTCATCTGGTTCCGAACAAAATCCGAATCCAGAAATTTTAGCTCTTAATCCAGTAGTTAATAGAACGTTTCTGGCTGTTAAGTCGCGATGAACCAGATTCCTCGAATGAATATATTCAATTCCGTCACAAGTTTCAAAGATGATTTTGTACAGTACTTGGAATGGGATACGACTCATTGGAGTGAATCCAGAAGAGTTATTCTGTTCAGCTCTGAAAAAAGAGACTTCAGATTCTGAAATGCACAAAAATAACTTACGTCTCCTTAATTTGAGAGAGATATTTTATGAGATTCATATGAGTCAACTCCAGTAGTGAACACACCAAGTCGTTTTTATTGGTCCATCCCAAAAGAAGAGCGATATGATCGTGATGTCTCAACTGACGCATTGAAGCGATTTCTCGTTGGAGCTGATCTTCTTCTGGTTCATCGAAATGCCTTGGTACCTGAGTAAAGATTCAGAAATATTGAATTAATTGAAATCTCAAAGCTTACTCTAACTGCAACCGCACAATCTTGATATTGCTTCATTTCTACTCTGTCAATCCATTGCATTATCGGAGACTTTCCTTTCAATTTTCCAAGATAGACATTTGAAATTGTACCTTCTCCAAGAAGGAATTCAGTGTCAATGTGAACATTTTCAGATTTGATTTCCCATGGTAATCGAGCTACTTTTGGACACTCTTTCGGGGCTCTGGAAAAAAACTATTTAGTACTTTTCGCGGTTTTGAACCATGAAGGACTACTGTATGCTTTAAAAGCTAGGCACGACTAATAAAAACCTTACTTATAAATCCTCGGTTGCAACATGAGTTCAGTCAACAATTCTACTTGTTGTCTATGTTTACGACTGACATATCGATAAATAAGGACGCCAAACGTGGTTACTGATATTGTAGCACATATAAAAATGGTGAGCATATCATCGAGAGCTATTGAGAGATATTTCGGACGGTGCCATGGTCTTGCTGATTGGAGAGGAACTGGGATTAGAAGAGTTGGAATTTTAGAAAAAAACAACTTCTCAGTCTTACCCATTGGAATTTCATCCGCACAAGATGTGGAATAGTTTTGAAGATAGAACATATTGTTCAGAATGACTTGATTATCGACAGTTCTATCGAGAAATCCAAGGTTGACAAGAGGGAGTGTGAAATCTTCATAAATATCATTCAATTCTTCATTCATCACCATTCGAACATGAGTCTGAAACCTGAAGCCGTGAACTGGTCGTTCTAGAATTTCAGGTCAATCTACCGAATCTTCCATTGTCGTCGTCAAGTTTTTCGTCACTGCGCATTGAGAATCATCTATGAATAAGTAAGCAAATGTTTGGTTTCTAGCAACTGATATCCTTCCAACAAAGTCATTCAATATTTGGTCCTTCATTGCTGTACAGTTCATTTCGGCTTCTGAGAATTAATTTTAAAAGTGTAAGATTCAGATAAAACTTACTGAAATGACTCAAAGATTTCATGCAATTAGTCGCAAAGTAGTGAGTTTTTTGTCCAAGCCAAGGAATCACAAGATCCCAAACTGTATCATTTTTAACGAGTTGAGAATGAATAAACTGTGAATACATCTTAGTTTGTGACATCTGACAAGTGGGTCCGTTGATGGCAGTTTCAATTACATTCATCAATTGTGTCATATTGGCAGTAGTCATAAAAACATACACATCTGACATTGGTTTGTCTTCATGGATTATTGCAGGGAATTCTACATTTATAGAGGTTTAAAAAGAGAACAATAGTTCAACATACCAAAATCTCTGGTCTCTTGGAAAATAGCTCTGATCTGTGGAACATTTTGGTCGTCATCTGTTTTGAAAACTGGAAACTCTGCAGCTTTATCAAGAGGATTCAAATCGAGAGATAAGGAAAGACCGAGCCGTTGAGTGTTTTCCTGGAAAAGAACATGAGGTTCCGAGAAATG
This sequence comes from Caenorhabditis sinica, assembly GCA_963932045.1. Taxonomy (NCBI): domain Eukaryota; kingdom Metazoa; phylum Nematoda; class Chromadorea; order Rhabditida; family Rhabditidae; genus Caenorhabditis; species Caenorhabditis sinica. The sequence continues at coordinate 11,131,086 of OZ009941.1, read as the reverse complement.
TGTAACGATTATTACATTTGTATTATTGTTGAAGACATCAGTGACATTGTATGGAACATAATCGGTTAGTAGAACGACTTGTTTTTTGAGGTAAACCGTTGAGTCGAGTTGATTATCTTTGGCAACCTTTATTGATATATTTTTGCTCATCTTCTAAATTGAACATGACTCACATTGTCTAATATTGACTTTGCTATTCCAACTAATTCCACAGTTTCTGTTGCTGTTTTGGAGCTAGCATACAGCATGTTGATGTAGTTGGTGTCATTTACCCATTCCTTAAAATAACAGTAAAGTGAAATAAATGAAACACGACTGAAATCGGCTTACATCGATTTCCACAGTGAGATCTGTGGTTGTGATAATCGTAGAATAGTTCGATCCAAAGTAGAAATCATATTTTATTTGTTGGGTTGAGTTGAGTGGCATGAATTTTGCATAACTTTGAAGTAATTCTACGAATTCCTTCTTTGTGATAGCTGTGGTTACAGTAACCAAAGCATATGCATTTGTGCCTACAGTAGGACAGAATAGTTGAGCAGGTGAGATGACAGGATTGATGATTTGAGAGGTAATAGGCAATAAAAGAAGAAGAACTGTGAGCACTCGCATGCTCCGAGTACCAAAAGTGAGTGCGCCGAAACTATTCTTCTCTATTTCAGTAGGAGAGGGACATTTGATGATAAGCCAATTTGTGTGTCTCGGTCGATAATTTATAACATTGATTGTAGTTTTCCCAGTTTTAGAGAAAAAGAGAGTTATTTCTTGGACAAGAAGCGAGGTTACAGGGAATTAAAGTTTTTTATTGGTTATGACCTCAGACGTCATTACTGAAAATTTTGTGTCAATGATTGGGAAACAACCAAGAACAGTGCTGAAAAAAAAACGAATATAAATAGGATTATCAAAAATTTTTGATTATTTTGTGACATTGATCTTTGCCTTGCTCGCGACGTGGGTTGGTCAGAAGACAAAAATGTTGAAATGTCTCTGGAATGAAAATTAGATTATATAATTAGAGCGGAATTATAGTCATCTAGAGAAATGGTCAAGAAGTTTTACGAATTTATGCTAATTCCTTTTTTAAAAAGAGGTCTTGAAATTGTTAGAAACATCTATGAAGATTCTAAGAACTAGATCAAGGACCATGATTTGTGATAAATTATTTGTGACACCTCATCCCTTGAATTAAAAAGTTTCCAGTCTGCCCCTTACTATTAGAGTATTGCATCGGTTCAAAAAGCGTAGGTTTCGAGGGAAAAGTTATTGTTAGATAAAACTATAATCCTTGGAGTGGGAAACTGATAACGAGGGCATTACAGATTGGTAACGAACTAATAACTCTATTAAAATTAGGTGGAAGGAGCAATGAAATTAATCACTGTGAACTTTTGATTCCCGAAAAATTGCCTTCAGTGAAAGAAATACAGTTTCCACGCAGCCTGGACCAGAAACCTCCAACCTGTTGAAATTCTGAAAAAATACTACTAACGTCAGTTCAAAACTGAAAATCAGTTTAGTTTGCGACAAAAGAAGCGAATAATCAAGTTTATTGGCTGCAACGATGATGAGAAGATCCGCGGGAAAGGATTCAAAAGGTACCGATTACAATTCAAGTCTCCGATTTTCAATCAACGTTTTCAGCCTATACAGCTGAAGATTCAGACTTGCCGAGAAAATGCGTTGTGATTCGCAAGAAGAAAATCGGGGATAGCATCGAGAAGATCGAGTTGCGCTATGTTGCATACAATCGTTTGGAGAAGGGAGCCCACAGCACCGTAAGGATTCAGAATGAAGAATGATAAAGAGGTTCGGATTTTCAGACGATGGAAGTTATCAACGATGCCTCGAGCTACATCAGAGATCGTGCAGGAGATCTCGATTATCAGGATGCGTCTTCGATTGATTCTTCTCTTCAGAAGACAGTGACTATTGTGAAAAGTGAGGAAAAGGAGAAAAAGAAACTGGAGCAATGCATTCCACTTCTTCAGGTAGATATCTAATCTGAAATTTCTTTAACAGTATAACATTTCAGAACATGCGTGCTCGTTTTGCGGAAAATGAGAGAAACAACGCCTACAGTATCCACAAGAAGACTCAAAACGGGACACTCAAAGATCTCTGCGATGGAATCATCCACGAGGCGATGTACACTCTCAACAACGGACATCCAGTCACTTCGGAACTCATCAAAAGAATCGCGAATGTGAATACTCTCTCAAGACAAATCATCGCCAACGAGACCAAAATGGAGAGCCTCATTCCAGATGAGGTGAATTCTGACTAAGACCATTCCTTCAAACTGTAAATTTTTCCAGAATGAATTGGCTGCTTCGAAGTCGAAGACAAGTGACAAGTTCGCCAAATGAACCACGAAGCTGTTGCCATCACAGAAGAATAAACTGCTATACTACTTTTTGATATGAATCGTTCCAAATAAAACGTGAACTTTTCTTTATTTTTTCTGAACTGGTTACTCATAACGTCACCAAATAATTTATTCTGCTCCATGATGTACTCAAAATTCGATATCGAAGTTTTTAGCTTCAATGGATTTCTGTACTATTTTTTCCTGATTCTTGTGGGAGTGAGTCTTGCTTTGTCTTTGTTTTTCGCACTGGTGTCAGACATGTAAATGAGAATTTGGAATAAAATTATTCCCACAATTGACCTCAATTATTCTTTTTCTTGGAATGTTCTTTCTCTGAACCTTGCCTATTTTCAGTCCATTTCATGTAGTTTTGTTCTTCGATGGACAACATCCGACTCGTACAATCTGCCTGCCTATGTAAGCATTTCAATTCAAGATTCATTGTTTTCTACTTCTGTTTTCATTTTCAGAAAAACAAAAAACGCCTGCATTTCGGCTCGAACTTAAGGGATGCGGATTCACTGAGCTTCTATCGTGTGCGAGAGACGCAGATTCAGGAGAAGAAGTGATGAAAAAGAGGGATTCTGAAGCATTGTTTTGTGTTGAGATGTTATAATAAAGAAAAGACAATAGAAACATTTTTTCATTGCTTCTTTTAATTCAACAGAAAATTCGAGAATTTGTCGTCTTTGTTGTGGTCTAACGACGCTGAAGGCGTTGTCGGTAGGCCATCGGATGGAATGGACGACGGACTTCGCGAGTGAACTGAAAACATATGATTATGAGTGAAAAGACTTATTGTGGGAGGCTGAGATTCTTATTTTTTGGAATTTCAAAGATTAGGAAACATTGTGTTAGTCTTAAGACATCATAAGCTTTGCGTGGTCAGTGATGTTGCAAAGTTGATGGGTGACGTTGAGCATTCTGGAGACACAAAAGGACACGAAATCTACTTTTCTTTTGCTGGCTTTTCAAAAGAGAAGTTGCAAAACTTTGAAAAAAAGATTAAAAGTTCAGGATGTCTTTTGTGATACGTTGTTGTTGCTTCTGTACCTATGGCTCAATGTATTTTACATCTTTTCTAAATACACCTCAACAGCTAGGTGCCCGATTCTATCATGACTAAGACCTCGCAAGTGTATTGTAGATCTGATTGACGAACTCACTTCATAGTCATCGTAGAAATCGTGAGTTGGATCCCAACGGCGATAACGGAAGTACTTTGGTTGGAAGAATCTCGATCCGGCCTTGATGGCTTCAGTCGTTTGAGCAAAAAGAGCGAAGAGAAGGAGAATGGCAAGAAGAGAACGCATTGTTGCTGATTCTGTAGACTTTGTCGAAAATGAAAGTGTGTCTTCGAGTGTGAGCAAGAAAAAGGAAAGGAGAAGACAAAAAATGGGCGGAGCCAGTGCATAGAAAAGATTGATGATGAAGGAGGGGGAGAGAAGAAGGAGAGATTAGAATGAAGAATGGGTGTGGAAGAGGTGGAATTCGAATAAGTCCAGTACAAATTCTTCTGAATTCTTGTTTCTTGACAAGAAACTTCTGCACGTCTTCTGAGAAAATAGTCATGCATCTGGAAGAAGTGGTGAGCACGAAAAAAGGACATGCGATGGACAAATTGATATAATTGGAAACAGAGTTCGAAAGGAGAACAAGGAGAAACACGAAAATTCGGAGAGTCATGGAATGGAAGGAAGAGCAGAATGGGCGGGGCTGAAGAGGTTGATGTATTCCGATTTATGATGGTGGGTGGACGGCGGAACGATGAAGAAAAGGACAATGGAATGACGTTGAAAATGCCATTGAAGCAATACTGCAGATACGAAATTCATATGAGGGGAAATTGGTTCGCATATGAGCTATACGATTAATGGATTAGAAATTCTAAGGATAAAAAACGAATATGAGGAGAGGTACGGTAGAAAGACTAGTCGGATTCCGATGTAAGTGGAAGACATCTAAACTTTTAAGAAATGCGGGAGAGTAGGGAAGAATAATGAATGTGGTAGAATCTGTAATGAGTCAGGTTTTCTATGCAACATTGAGTAGGATGACAAGATACAGTTGGAATTCAAGATACTTCTGGTTCTCCAATGAGTTCTGAAGAAACATTTTTGTGACTTTCTCAATGTCTAGGGAAAGATCCCACGCCATTTCAATTGCATCTGTGAACCATCGAACTAAGATTTCTCAAGAAGGAACTTTGGAAATCAACTGTCAAGGAGGAAGTTTATGGCATGCTCTGCATATGCCTAAGATTAAATATGCTTCATCTGAATCAGCAGAGAATTCAGAATCCACATGACAGCAGAAAAACAACTTTGATTTATGTCTTTCGGGGGTTAATTTATTCAAAAATTTGGTAATCGAGCTCTTCGAAAATTGAGGAATATTCAAGTCAACACACGCATTTTCAGACTTCGAAAAACACATTGGGAATACTGTAGGATTCAGAAATAGGAAAGATCAACTCGAACTGGTTAGGCTTTACCTAGTGATTATGTCAGACTTTTTCTAAACGTCTAGAAGAAATTTGACCAAGACACACCATCTCAAATCAAGAGTTCTGGCCCATTTTTTTTTGAAGAACTCGGGTAGGAAAGACCATAATCTTTTGCTCAAAAGACTAGCCTGGTCGCCCGCCTCGCTCCGCTCGTCTGGGCGACCAGGCTAGTTGCGGCTGCGCCGCAATCAGTTTATGATTCACTGATTTGAAAAATCTTCAAAAAATATGAAAATTCTCAAAATCTCGTGTAAAGTCGAATGGAAATTGAAAAATGTCAACTTTTTGAAAAATGTTTTGATGGCTGTAATTCTCCATTTTGGACCTGTTGATCTGATTTTTTGTGAGCAGATAGTGCTCGAATAGATCTATCTATTTTGTAAATTTGAGACAAAAATCTCAAAAATTGACCGAGTTATGAATTCGTTTCAAAATTTTTTTGAAAATTTTCGGCTCGCCGTAATTTCGAAACTTACGTTTTCGAAACCAAGAGATTTCGAACCTCACGTGAAATTCGAAACTGCGAGATTTCGAAACCGCGAGACTTCGCAACTAGCAGATTCGAAATCGCGATGTTTCGCAACCAAAACTGTTCGTTTCGAAACCAAATTTTGAAACTGCTGGTTTCTTGCTCAGTTTCTGGCAGATATTCTAATTTGGTTGCGAAACATCGCGGTTTCGAAACTGTTAGTTGCGAAGTCTCGCGGTTTCGAAATCTCGCAGTTTCGAATTTCACGGGAGGTGCGAAATCTCTTGGTTTCGAAAACGTCAATTTCGAAATTACGGCGAGCCAAATTTTCAGTACTTCCAAATTGTTAACACTTTTTCACTTCCATTTGCCGAGCTATAACTCGGTTTATAATGCTTCGATTTTTTTGTTTAAAAGTGTTCCAGAAGCCCAGAGAGTTGCTCTATTAGCCCAAGAAAAATTAGCTCATTTGCTGCAAAAACGGAGCAGCGACGTGACCTCGAAATTCAGAAATGAAAAATTTGTCGGAATTTCGACATTTTTGCCACGTTTTTTGTTCTCCCTCATACTTTCCGAATTTAATAGAAGAGGTAGAAATTACCAAGTATGAATTTGACTAGCGTCACTCTAATATAACAGGGATCAAGTAAGTAGGGTCTAAACCCACAAAGATTAGTCATCTTTGTAGGAAAGAGTTCGCAAAACCAGGAAATTAGCATTCTTTGTCAGCAGCTTCCGTCTCGAAAGTAATTAGGATGTCTTGTTCTTATTCTCCCCCCCCCCCCCCCCCCAAACGAACGGAACCAAAAAATGAAGACACTAGAGAGAATATTATTTTTCAAAAACCTGCTCTCGAGATTAAAATTTGTTCAATATTTTTCTTCTTATACACTTTCATATATTTTCATATTCTGAATCTTGTGAAAAATTCACCAATTTTGCGAAATTGGCCATCTGAAGATTGTTGATCATTTTCAAGCCGATGAAGCCGAAAAACATTATTTTTAAGAAACCGAAATAAGTGGATATGTGCTTTAGTCGTCCAGAAAGATACTTTTTCTCTAATTAGTCTCATTCTCTTTCCTCGTTATTTTTAACTTGAAAAACTAAAGAAAATGGAGTTGATTGGTCGGATTGTGACACGTCACACAAGACAATTGAGTATAGTCAATTGAAGAACGGAAATGATGTCTTTTCGTAGTTTTCGTGTGTCTTTACAGAAGTTTTTCGATGAAATTCAATTGACAGCTTTAGCCGAGACGAATCCATTGTCTTACGAGATGTAAAGCCTTTTTGTTGCGAACAAAAAACACTCAAAAAGGTTAAAGGAACTGATATGTTTTCGGGGAATTCAGAAGATGTCTCAAGGGAGAATCTCGTATGAATATCTCATGACTTGTTGAAAACTAGACATAATATTTTGAAAAAGAGATCGTCACGCTGTTTGGTTGGGGAACTCCGTGTTTGAGACTCTATGACCCCTGAACAAGATTCTGGATTCGAATTAAGCATTCATGGAGCAATAATCTGAAAAGAAAACAAAGGGGCCTGAAAAGGGATAATGCAAAATAATAATAAAAATAAAGACATTCTCCAGATCGATTATTTAATAATTTCAGAGCAAATCGAATTGAAGCTGTCATGATTACTGTACTTTTTAAGGTTGAGCGATTTGAACAACCGCGCTTTCGAGGGATGTTGGCCTAGAAAAAACTGCTCGGCCATGTCGCGTGTAGTCCTCGCGGACAATGCAAATATTCGAAAATTCATAATAAATTCTCTCTTTTTAAGGTCCAATTTACAAAATTCTGATGCTTTTCAAAGATAATAATTTTCAGAATGTCAGTCACACTTCATACAACTTCTGGAGACATCAAAATCGAACTCTACGTAGACGATGCGCCGAAGGCATGCGAGGTATTCCCGTTTTCCTTTTCTACTTTTTTAGAATGCAAGTTATTTCAGAACTTTCTAGCCCTATGTGCCAGTGACTACTACAATGGATGCATTTTCCACAGAAATATCAAGGATTTTATGGTACAAACTGGCGACCCGACTCATTCTGGAAAAGGAGGAGAAAGCATTTGGGGAGGACCGTTCGAAGACGAATTCGTCAGTGCATTGAAAGTGAGTTTCCGATGTGAATTCTATCAAAAACTTTGATTATTCCTTCAGCACGACACACGTGGATGCGTCTCAATGGCGAATAACGGACCGGATACAAACAAATCACAGTTTTTCATCACCTACGCCAAACAACCACATCTTGACATGAAATACACTCTGTTCGGAAAGTGAGATCATATTTAGAAAGTTGAAAACCAATATTTTCAAATTCAGAGTAATTGATGGATTCGACGCGTTAGAAGAAATGGAAACCATCAAGGTAGACAACAAATATCGTCCCCTGGTACAACAAAAGTAAGATTAGGAATTCAAATTATTCAAGTCAACAATGTTTAATTTTCAGAATACAAAGTGTGACAATCCATGCGAATCCGTTGGCTTCCGACTAAAACGTTCATAATTTGTTAATTTGCCTCGTTACAAAACATCTCTCAATTTCACTATTTATTCTTTGTTTTCCTTCTTCAAAGATCTTTTTGTACATTTAAATTTCAATGATGAATTTTGATATTCAAAAATCTAAAGGTTCGGACAGTAAAGCGTAGAGTTGTGGTGACCCATTCGAAGATTGCACATAAGCTGAAGTTGACAAGTGGTATCGCAATGTGGAGAGGCGTTTCGGAACGCGTATCTGCAAAGATGATTGAAGATTACAGAACAGAAGGCAATCTAGAAAACTCACTTGTAGAACTGCTCTCGTTTCTTATCACTCTTGTATAGTTTCTGGATAACCTTATTCCAGGAAACGGGTGATAAATCATCCATTCCATATGCTTCTCGTGCAGAATACAACTTCTCCCAAACTGGCTTCGTGTTTTCGTCCGCTTTCTCGAGGTCAGCAGAATAAGAAGTGAAATCCACGATATTCTGCAAGAAAATTACCTTCGTTTGGATATTGCAAAAGATGCAAACTCACAAATTTGTTGTACGGGTCAACCTCGTATATCCGATAAGCAGGATTCTGATATTCGAATGTGGTTACAGAAGGAGCAGCGTATCCGACCTGATTGTGAGAACAAATTTCCTAATAGCTAAAACAATGAAGCGTGTCTTACCCCAATTGGTTTACTCGTGACGTTGTCCATGTCTTCGTAGAAAACAGTGAAGTAATCCAAATGATCATGTCCGAAGAATTGAGCAACAATCGTTGATTCGAATCTGAAAAATCCTGCTGATGGAAGCACTTTTCAATTGAATTACTACCTCTGAATAACTCGATAATAATTGAATGCCCATCCTTCAAGACATTCAGAATCTCCAGGTGGAATATGAGCAAGTACGTAAACTTGTTCTCCTTTCAACTCCGATTCGTAAAGCTCCTTCACAAACCAAGACATAGAGGAGTCTGGGTCACTTTGATTTAGATAGAGAAAACTGGAATAAGATTTTGAGTTTCAGAAATACAATGGGGAAATTAAACTTACAAATTGGTGACTTCACAAAATCCAGTGTTCAAAGAAATCAGTTTGAGTCCATCCATCACTTTTGTTGCATATGAACCGCGTCTGAAAATTGGAAGTATGAAAACACAACTTTTGTAAAGAAAAATCACCTCAAAAGACTATCATCTGACCCTTCGCTCAACCAAGGAACACTCATCGCTTGGAATTCTTTATACAGCCACGTTGGCCAGAATCTCTCGTCCACATTGTGAGGAGCAAAACTGTTCACAGGAACTCCTAAAACACAAAAATAACAAATTTTTTTAGAGTTCAAACTGACCTTCATGATTTCCGAGTGCCCAGTAAATAGGTGTAGTCGGGAATGTATTCTGAACAAGACGGTGAAGTTTCCTTAAGACCGAAAGATGTTCCTCAATAGAATATTCCCAATCCACGTGGTTGATATAATCTCCAGTCATCAGAACCATATCAATCATATGAGTCTTATTTATATGTGACAACATATTCTCAACTGTCCAGAATGGAATGTCACACTTCCCAACAGATCCCCAATATCCGGATGCTTTCTTAGGTTCTGCCACTGATTGTCTACAACAGACTGGATCATCACAATTGGCTTCTGATGGGTATTTGTATTCGAAATCCACGTGGAGATCTGTTAGCTGGAGAACATTCAAATTCTGGGAAGCTGACATCTTTGGTTTCTGTTCCTTCTTTTTGAAAACTCTCTTCCTTTTTGGTTTTGGTGGAAGCGCAACCTTCCATCCGACTTCAGAAGGATCGGTTGGGTCAGCACAGTCGGGAAGAATGATTCCACAGATTTGAGATGGACTCTCGTTTGCGAGTCTTCGGAAGACGTAGAAGAATTCATCCTGAAAATTAGCATTTTGATTTCTAAATTTTCTACTAAAATAGTTACCCTAAACTGTGAGGAGATTCCATCACAAACTGCCCATGGCTGCTTGGCAAAAAGTTTGCAGATGATTGTTGCGAATTCGAGGACAACTGGTTCGGAGACATCAAACTTCAAAATGAAACTGAAAAAGAGAAAAGTTTGTTTGGTTTCTCACAAGAAATCGCATACCTTGCCACTGTTATGAGACCGGTACATGATGCACAGAGAGGCTGGAATCTATATTTATCGTAAGATACTTTCTTCTCTAGGTTTCCTAAAACTATGAACATTTCAATCTGATTGAGATTGCTGTCCTACCTTTTGTCCGTAAAACTGTCGCTTCTGATAACAATAACAACGAAAATACCAAATAGATCACTTTCATAACAGAGTGTTTCTGAAAAGTCAAAAGATTGAAAAAAAGTAATAAGTAAAAAGAAAACAGAAACGAAACAGACAGAAACTGAAAAGAATTTCGAGACAAGAACTCGTCAGCTGTTCTCTTTCGGTCATAAGAGAAATGGGATCAACCGCAGCTGACAGAAAGAAAAATGACCGATTCAAAAAGGATACGAAGGAGAGAGTAAGAAATTTCCAGATGTAATCTTATCTTGAACACAGGATAGAGATACTTGAGAACATCAGGTGGCCTAGGACTTTCAGATAAAGAAAACTAAAAAGAAAGAAAAAGGGTGATGATCTAGAACTGTGACTAATACACGGTCACACAAAAAAATCAATGATGGTCAGATCAAAGAATTCGACCCAAAAACAGAGTGTTATCTTATCTAGGGTTTATAATAACTCGCAAATCAATAGGCCTCATCGAATGACCGTAGTCACGTGACGAAATTTTATGTGAGTCCAGATCCAGTTTTCGTTATCAAAGGATACAAAAAGGGTGAAGAGAAATCAAAGTTTGAAATTTTGAAGTAATATATTTTCAATTCGTAGTTTGTTCTCGAAAATACTGAGAATGTTTATGAATTGTGTAAAGTCTGTTGTAGGCAGTTTTTGAAAAAATATTTATAAAGAGACGTATTTGAAATCTTTAGACTGCTGTTAAAACTTTAAACCGTTTATTTTAGCTCAAGTCCCATCCACTTTATAATCAAATTTTTTCAAATTTGGAAATTTCTGAAATTTTGTTTTTCAGTGGATGGTGAATTTGTAGTAGAGAAAGTTAGAATCACGACAGCTCGTATTGGGTATGGACAGAATCGGTCGTTTTTAATGAAAATTTGAAAAATTCATTGAATTCAACTTTTGATTATATCCAACCAAGAGTAAGCCAAACACTCACCAATTTTAAAAGTTTTTTTTTGAAGTTTGAACATTGGTAACCTCAATATACTTTTGGAGAATAGATTTCCTTGAAGAAACCGCCATGAAGCATGAGAAAGAAAAGAACACGAATGTCATGTAAATGCCGAATCTTTTCAGAAATCAAACCGTCATTCTCCACTTTCTTTTTCTCCCAATCATCAGAGCCATAGCCTCGTCTCAATCTGTCTAATCTCTCTACTATCATAATAATCTCTCTGTTTTTGCAATTCTCTCTGATTCATCATCCACCACTTCTTCTTTTTTTCCCCTCGTTCATCACTGCAAACTTTGTCCTCTTCTTCCATTTCTCAGGCATCAGTATATCTTTCAATAGGTCAATATCAACAACTTCCTGTTCTAGACCAACAGACTTTGAATATATTAAACCCTAGGGTTTTTGAAATTTGAATTTCCATATTTAGTGTGTTCGTGTCTGAAAATCACCCGATTATGGTGATATTTTTTCGCAACAGACTCTCGTTTTTTATTGATAAACATTTATCATTTTATCGTCTTTCGTTATCAGATTTTGGTTGTGATTTCAAGCGTTCAGCCTGTTGCTGCTGATATTGTTTGTCGTTTTATTACTTCCCTACTTTTTATTATTTCTTTTTGCGGGTTTCCCCCTACATCAGATTTTCACAATTTCTTTTCTTGTTCTCTCACTCAAAAAATGACCAAAGGTAACACTTTGTACATTCTCTCTAATTCTCTCTGTCTTACCCAATATTTCTTTTGAGTCTCCGCAAAAACCTTCGTTTTTTCTTCTATCATCTTCATCATTATCATCATCACCATCTTTAGATCACTTTCTCATTTGGAAACTTCCAAAATTTTCTCCATTCCCAGAGATACGTCACCACGCCCTTTCAAAACATGTTTCCATTGAGTTAACCCATGATTCGAAACTTTGAACAGATTATCCAAAAAAAGAGAAATAATTGTTTTCACTCAATAAAAAGACCGTCCCACCCATTCTCCCTCATCTCGAATGTTCATTTCTAGGGTAAATACACCGGACGCCAACAGAACATGTCCTCTTCTGACAAACTGTCTGCCGATGACGTTCTGAACACTTTAGGTGAGTCTATTCTGGATTACTTTAGATTCAGAAATCAAATCAAGATTAATTTAGAATGGGCTTTTTTCTGGTTGAGTCTTTAATTTTTTTAGACAAACGAAATCGTTACATTCTGACATGCATCCTTGTTTGTGGATTGGCATGGGCTCCACTCGCCTTCACAGGACTTTGCCCATCTTTCGTCGTCAAAACTCCAGAGAATTCAAGTTTCATTGGAGTTGCTGATGAATTCAATCTGACAGGAGATGCCACGTGGCTTGCTGACAGTACAACTACATTCTATATGGTTGGAAATATGCTCGGAGGAATGTTCATCCCTCCTCTTGCTGATAAATACGGGCGGTTACCTGTGTTTGTGGTTACTGTACTTTTGATGGCTGCAGGTGGAATGCTATCCGCTTTTTCGAGTTCGATTGTCATGTTTTGTATAATGAGACTTATCCATGGAATCTTCTATACAGTAGGCGCACTCCTAGAAAACTATGTACTTTATGGTTATTCAGGCATCTGGACTTGCCGGATGGGTACTGGGATATGAGAATACTCCTCTTCGTCTTCGATTCTTCACTTCTGTCTATTTCGGATTAATGTGGGTTGTTGGAGCATGTATATTGGGTCTACTCGCCTATGTTCTACCTGATTGGAGATGGCTCATGTTCTGTATCTCGGTGCCAAATGTCTTTGTGGCATTGCTTATTTACATGTGAGTACTGTGGTTTTCTAAATTTCTTAAAACTCCTGCTTATTTTAGGACCGTCCCTGAAAGTCTTCACTATCTGGTTTCGAGTCAGCAAACGGAGAAAATCGAGGCATGGCTGGAAAAAATTCGTGGACCAAAAGGAGACATCTCAGCTTCGGACATCGTCGAAGTTCAAGATGAAAAGAGTTCCAGTTTCAAAAGTTTATGCAGGGAAATGTGGAAACACAAAATGTTTATCGTCTACATTTTTGTTATGACCTACATTTGGTAAATGATAACACCTTTTATCAGTTGAGCAAAGATCGTAATGAAAATTTCAGGATCGTGGACACTTTTATTTACTTTGGATTGGCATTCTATTCCAAAAATCTGGCAGGAAACATCTACTTAAATTTCGTTCTTATGAGTCTTGTGGAAGCTCCAGCATATATCTTCTCACCAATTTTCATGAACAAATACGGAAGGAAGATTCTCATTTCGGGAACTCATATTATCGCAGGATTGTCGTTTTTGGGAATCGTTTTGTCTTCAGAAGACTGGCATATTCATTTTTGGCTTTTGGGGAAGTTTTCTATCTCGTGCTCTTTTATGAGTATTTACATGTTTGCTAGTGAGGTGAGGGATTGAAATTAATAATATTTACTTCAATAGTTATGATCTCAGATCTTCCCAACAGACGGGAGAAACAAATGCATTGGATTCTGTGAGACATTGTCCAGGTTCGGAGGAATGCTCTCGCCATATTTATCTCATTTGGTATGTTCAGAAGAGCCTGTCAGATAATTATCCTCTTGTTTCCAGACAGCAGTACACGCTCTTGCACCTGCTATTACATTATCACTAATTGCGGTGTCTGGTGGTTTGCTGACACTGATTCTACCTGAAACTCTCAACACCAAACTTCCGTCGACAATCGCTGAAACTGCCAGTCGCAGACAATTGATAGATCGGAGCGATTCGAGTTCAAACTAGTCCTATTTCATTTCCTTCCCACTCAAACGGGTTTTCCTTTTCTCGATGTGATCGTTCTGTTACTTCACAGTAATGTTTGTTAGAAACAAATACCGGCATAATTCATTTTCTTTAAATCGAACAAATAAATAATTATCTTATAAATACAGAAGAATCAGACGTTTGAACCGGCGATTGGGACGATGTTGCATCCGAGAAGTCCTGGTCCTGACCACTTCTTGGGACAAATCTCGAGACGAACCGGACGATTATCGCGAATGACTGTAACGCGCACAATCTTCTAAAATAGAAAAAGAATCAGTCGGATGATTTCGGATTGACAACCAACGTTTTCAGATTGCTTGGTAATCTCGGCGACTTGTTTCAAATCCGTGAAATTTCCATGGTGAAGAGTTCCATACTGAATAATCAAGTCCTCTTTTCTGAATCCTCCAACATCTGCTGGAGACAGCTCAACCACCGAAGAAATCTTGACGAATGGAGTGTTGGAGGTTCTGTGAACGGGCTTTTCTTCAGATGGCACATGTTCGACGCTCTCCTTTTTGTCCTCCTCCATTTCAGCAACAATCTTTTCGGTCAACGCTGCGCGATCATTTCTGAAAGACGAAGTTTGCTAAGTCTATAGTGCACCAGTAGCTGCAAACCTGAGACAGATAAGATCGTGTCGTGCGTGTCTGACAGCGTACACGTCAATTGTGTTGAGTGGATATCCTTCCGCATCAATCAATGGAGAATCCATAGTGCTATTATTCTGAAGTGTTTTGAGATGTTCAATTTCAGACTATTCCTATCAAGTACCGTTTCCAAAACGAGCATCAATGCCTTAATTTTCTCGTCCATTTCATCGCGTTGCTGGAGAAGCTGTTTGGCTTTCGAATGATGATCCATCTGCCAAATGTCGATTAGAAACTGTTCCACAACTCTTTCTCAGAATAGTAAAACCAGAGCAAAATGCAACTGTTGATTCAATGAAATCAAAGGAATAATATATTTATATAAAAATTCATGCCAGATTAACTTTGTTGGGAGAAAATATAAATTTATAAAAATGGTATTATTTGAAAAAAAAAAATTTGATAGAGCTCAAAACGAAGAACGGAAAACAATGTTGAGTGGTCAGGAGAACATATTATGAGTAAAATAATTCACTTTTTGGGGGAGAATTCACTAACGAATCAATAGTCGTTGAAACGGCCTCTACCTCGTCCGCCACGGAATCCACCTCTATCTCCTCCTCCTCGTGGCGGATATGGTGCAAATCGATCACCACCTCCATGCATTCCTCCTCTGTAATAATCACGACGAGGCCCACCGAAATCACCGCCTCCACGACCACCGCGTCGGTAAGGTGGATATGCTGAAACGAACT